>QMIH01001142.1:176768-192887 GCA_003987875.1 Clarias batrachus | reverse complement strand
TCAAAACGAGGCAGACAGAGACGGAAGAAAACGCTGGTGAATTGAGGCTGGTAAGGCGCACAATAAACTGGCAACATGACGGAGTCAGAGCGTGGCTTAAATAGGATMYGCAATTATGTSCRTGATRGACAACAGGTGTGKGGAACAGGAAGTGTGATAGCGAAAGGAATGCTCAGGTGATCATGACGGGGCTGTGGCTTGGCGTGACATGACATGGGGTTGAAAAACTGCCACCAAATGGTGTGTCAATTGACCCCAGACCATCATCAAAATGCACCACATTGGCTATGAGGCATCAGCAGCAGCAAACAGTGACCAAACCCCAGATCATCAGAAAACTGGCACCAAACTACCAACAAAAAATTAACTAAACTGCTCCTAGACTATCACCAAACAGCCACCAAACCATCACCAAAATACAACAAACTTCCCAAAAGCCATCAATAAACAATATCCAACTGTCAGCTCAACTGATCCCAAATAGTGACTGATCTGCCACAGATCTTCATTAAACTACCCCAAGGCATAATCAATATGTACAGTACTAAACTGCCCTCAGTCCTACAACATGCCAAGTTGTCAGCAAACTGCCTCCAGTTATGTTTGAATTGCCCCTCTGCCACAAACTGCCCACAAGCCATCATCAAGCTCCCTCCAAACTGATAGCAAACTGCTAACCAAATGACTGAATTGTCTGAAAACATTCCCAAACAAACACCAAAATTCATTAAATTGCTCATAAACCAAATTGATCCCAACCAATGACTGACCTCGCCCCCAGATCATCATTAAACTTCCCCTAAGTCACCACCAAAATTTACAAGACTTCTTAGGTTATAAAACTGCCAAAAACTGTTCCCAAACTGTCATTTACAAATTTTCTCACACTATCTTTAAATTGTTCCCATACCGTCACAAAACTGTTACAAATTGCACCCAAACAATAAAAATAAATGTCCTAAATGATCTCCTGTCTGACTCCAAATCCTGACCAAATAACTTCACCAAATTGTCCCAAACTGTTCCCACTAAAATGTTCTGCAACTGTTTCCACACTATCCCTTAAATTGTTTCCCAATTGCTTTCAGATCTGCCCCAAAACCTGCCCCTGCAAAGTTTCCAAATTGCCCCATGGCACTATCTAAACAAGTGTGATGGTGTACATGTGCTGGTGAGCTGCAGTGTTGGCATTAACACTCTCTCCTCTAACAGTTGGCAGAGAATCAGCTCCGTGATACCATCTGCTCACACACCTGCTATGCTCATGGAATTATACCCAATGGTGTGTGTGTGTGTGTGTGTGTGTGTGTGTGTGTGTGTGTGTGTGTGTTAGTACAAAAACACAGTAGAACCTGCTGCTTTTATTTCTTCACTTATCACTCTAATGGCAATCAGGTAGATGAGCGGTGAGCAGCATTCATTCAGAGAGCAGACATTTCACAGGGACAGTGTAACAAAACAAAATAAATTCAATTAATTCACAGCCAAATGATAAAGACTTTTGTAATTATTTATTCCTTCATTCATTTTCCATACCACTTAACCAGTGTGGGGTCACGGGGGACCTGGAGCCTATCTCAGGGAGCTCAGGGCAAAAGGCAGGGGATACCCTGGACGGGTGCCAATACATCACAGGGCACGAACATACACACATACACTGCACACAACTTGAAAACACCAATCAGCATATCATGTTTTTGGATAGGGGTACTCAGAGGAACGCCGCAAATCACAGGGAGAAGACGCAAACTCCACACACTGCTCTGAAGCGACACTCAAACCGAGCCCCTAGGACCCTTTATTAATATGAAAATAAATAAAATAAGAGCATCTAGTAATCAATGAACATCGCATCCAAGCCTCCTGCAAAATTTTTCAACATAATCGAAAGGCAAATCACCTGCTGTAGGTTCTCAGGCTCCTGCATTCCTTGGCTCTTACATTCTCACAGTTATTGTATTCAAAGTATTGTTTCCAAGGTCTTTTGTTCTCAAAGTTTTGTGTTTGCAAAAAGTTGGAGGCTCCCAAAGGCCCCATGTTCCTGAAGTCTTGTGTTCCGTATGTCTGATGTTCCCAGGGGCCCCACATTCCAAAAGTCTTGTGTTTCCATTGGCCTTGTGTCCCTAAAGTCTTGTATTCCCAAATTGTTAGGTTTTAAATGTCTGAGGTTCCCAGGTGCCCTGTGTCCCCAAGATCACAAAAGGTCCGAGGCGCCCAGATTGCTTATATTGCTTTGTTCCTGTCCTGTGTTCCCAGGGACGCCGTGCTGACAAGGTTTTGTGTTTTTAAAGTCTTCCCTTTGGCTCCCAGTGGCCTGCATTTGCAAAGTTGTTTTGCCACAAGCCTGGTACAGAGGGACTGTATGCCGAAACTCTCATTTTCCTAAAGTCCCATGTTCCCCAGGGCCTGTCTTCCTGGGATTTGTGTGTGAATTCTTGTGTTCTATCCATAAGTCTTATGGTCCCAGGGCCCGGTATTCTCCAAGTCCAGCTTTCTCAGCACTCCAGATGATCAGTGCCATCCCAGACCCCAGGCTTCAGGGCTGTATTTTCCCAATTACATTTTGAAGGTAATCCCAGCTCGCTAGAATCGAACTGCCGCTTGATTCTGATCATTACAAAAGCCTGGCTTGCCTGCTGCAGAAAAATATTATAAAGTCCACCACTGGAAGGAGGTAAAGATTAAAAAAAATACTTAAAGTGTGTGTGTGTGCGTTTGTGTGTGTGTGTGGTTTGTGATATGTAAAGTCCTTATTGAACTAAAGGGATTTGAAACAATATTAAAATGTGCTGAAGCTCACACTTTCTCTTTCTTTCATTTTGGGTTTTCATTTAGTTTTATAATGAAAAATAAACCAGCTAAATAAATAAACACATTTTGAAGTGATAAAGCTTCAGCCGTATAGCTACTTTCCACAAAGTCTCATTTATTCCAGCTAATATCACAATTGTAAGTTTTTCATCCTTGGTGAGTTCACACCGAATGCTCAGCTGAGTTGTATGTATGTGTGTGTTTGTGTGTGTGTGTGTGTGTGTGTGTGCATGCTTGTTCTGAGTAAATGGTGCAAATAGTGCGTTATTATTCTCCCTTGTTGTGCAAAGTGTAAATGGTGAACGCTGTGCTTTGTTCTGGGGAATTAATCCAGTTTGTGTTTAAAAGTGCATAAATATTCTGCATAATTGAAAGAAAAGAGAACCTCGCMGAGACAGGAATGCGCGCTCTATTTGTTTTCATTTACATCGCAGAAAGAGTTCTGATTCCACCATCGTGTCAATAATTTGTGAAGGACAAAAATATATATAAGAATCAGCGCCCGAATGTTCTGTCTGCACAGAGCTGCTTTTAAATGATGTAAAATGTGTGTGTAGCTCCCAGCTCTCGGTTCATACATATTTCAGCACACACAAACTCTCCACAGACTGAACAGCTCCATCCTAACACAAATCTTTGTAACCACCCTCAAGTGCTTCTCCTCGACACAGCATGCAGCTCATGCTAACATTAAATACATCAGTCTGTTACAAGTGATTAGCCAAGTATTTATGGGCTTCATCGCAGGCGCTTATAATGCTGCTGTTATAGCACAGTTTGTAGATTTACAGTATATAGTGTCAAATTATTCCCACGTCACACTCATACTGTAGTTGCCAGTTCTGCTAATAATACGCGCCTTTGTTCTTCTTTTTCTTTGACTTGATTGAAAGATCTGACAAGCGAATTCGTTTTTTTTTTTTTACATTTATTGTCTCCTTTTCCCAAAATACCTTGTTTGATGCTGTCTTCACAGCCTTGCACTAATTCAGCACTTTAAACTCCCACACACCCCATGTGTGACCCGCACAGAGCCCATCGAGATCCCGCTCCCCCTCGCCCCACAGGAGAAAAATCACGTCACTGATCAGGTTAAGGTCTCTTCATATTACTCAAGAATGTCACCAACAAAGACGTCCAAGTATGAACAAATATCAAGGAAAACAGTATATATTTGGTAGTATTACTATGTTTTTTTCATAATGTAGGCTAGGAATGCATTTTTGCAGGTGGCAAAAACAAGCACAACATCCCTATATATTAATATTAGCTTATATGGTCCTGTTACCTAATCATTGTTGCAATTTAATTTTTTTCGTAATAGGGTGAATGAATGAATAAATAAATAAATAATACAATACCAGTCAAAAGTTTGGACACGCCTTTTTCTCTAGTGGTTTATTTTCTATATTCTAGAACAATACTGAGATTTCAAATCTATGAAATAACACATGGCATTAGGTAATGGACAACAACAATAGTCAGTTGCCATTTTAAAACATGAAGTTCTGGAACAGTTCTTGCAAGAGCAGGATTGTCAAGTGAGTTTGCAAATCCTATCAGGCGCCATGATGGAACTGGCTCCCATGAAGACCATGCCAGTAAAGCAAGACCAAAACCTACCTCTGCTGCATTAAATTGAATTAATTAAATCGAATTCAGTTCTATTTTATTTGTATTGTCTTTGTTGAATGAATCAAAATGATTAGATTATGGTCCCTGATGAACAAGCCAAGGGTGGCAAGGAAAAACTCCCTGAGATGGCAGTAGGAAGAAGAAACCTTGAGAGGAACCGGACTCAACAGGGAACCCACCCTCGTTTGAGTGACATCAGATAGCAGGGATTATTTTGCACTCATCTGTGTGTTGGGCGTTTGGAAGCTTAATATTTAAGTTAAAATGGAGTTCGGTTTGTTATTGGAGGCTCAGGAAATTCCAGTCCTTGAACTATTGAGCGACTGCAGTCACAATTCCTCAGAGAACAGCTGTCTGCATCGGCCAAGGCCTGGACCTTCTTGATGGTAAAGTGGAACCGGCCTCAGTCACCACACACATCCCAAGAAGACAAGGGGCACCCATGTGAAAAGATCTCCCACCAAAAGCAGGACATCAGGACAAGTCAGACAGGTCCAGAGGGCAAAGGGGGTGTGGATCACTGGCAGCTCAGGAGCGACATGACAGAGAGACAGGGGGGGAGAGAGAGAGAGAGAAGAGGAGAGGGGAAAGCAGGAAAGAAGGAGTCGTGACAGTTACGTATGGTCACAGTCACATGATGTATAAGCTGAATGTATATTTAGTGCAGAGTGCAAGCAGACTAACTATGACAGCTTATCTAAAAGAGAGAGTCAGAAGGAAGCACAGACACCAGGGATTTCTGGGAAATAAAGCAAACAGTCACTCTACCGTCAACAAACCTGAGTGATCAATAAGAGTCGGGAAAACAGCATCTAAACACCAGCTCACCATAATACTCTACGTCCATGAGTCCCTCAGATCTGCTCCTTTACCTAATACAAATCTACTCACACAAATGCTTGGCTAAATAATTAGTTTTCTGTTCTAGACTAAGTTTCTGGACTGTGTCTGAGTCGGGACTGTGTATGTAACTGAAAATTAATTGAAAAGTTATTCCATAACATAAACTTCGTAAGAAAAAGCTCTGCCCTGCTGTAGTTTTCATAATACATAATACTGACAAGCAGCCTGCATCTTTTGATCAAAGGAGGTACGACAGATCATAAGACACGGAGATACTACGGCGGGAGACCATTTAATACTTTATATGTCAAATGTAGTAGTTTAAAATCGCTGTGAAATTTCACTTAGTGAGGACTCTCGCTGCTGCTTTCTAAGATTATAATCTCGGCCGCAAAAATCACCAATTAACAGCACCTCAGATAAGAGCCGTTATGAAGGCTTTACAAAGCATAAGAAGCAGACTTAAATATAATTCAACTTAAATAACACCTGTAAAACCTCATAACCTCATTAAAAATTGGTTCAGTAGTTTTTATGTAATGTATGCACAAACACACACAGAGGCAAATATTTCAAAAACCATCTTAATGTGTTCTATTACTCCTTACCCATGTGTTCTATTACTCTCTAGTACTGATTTACACAGCTGACTGATGTGTGCAAGATGGTCAAAATGTTCCCAGGGAGCTCACTTACTACAGTATAAGGCAGTAGATTAGTTTAGATCAGTGTGAGGTTAGTATAATATTGGTTTGGAATCAGGGTGGGATTAGTATTGGGTCCATATGAGATTAGTGTGAGATCAGTGTGGGGATAGTATAAGGTTAGTTTGGGATTAGTTTAGGATCAGTGTGAGATTAGTATCGTACCCATATGAGATTAGTTTTAGATCAGTGAGGGGTTAGTATAAGATTGGTTTGGAATCAGTGTGGGATTAGTATTGGGTCCATATGTGATTAGTGTGGGATCAGTGTGGGGTTAGTATAAGGTTAGTTTGAGTTTAGCGTGGGATTAGTATCGGGCCCATAAGAGAATGGTTTGTGATCAGTCAGGGATAGTATAATACAATTATTTGGGATAACTATGGGGTTAGTGTGTGGCCAGTATAAGGTTAGTTTTGGATCAGTGTCAGGTCACTATTAGATTAGTTTGGGGTCAGTGTGTGGTCAGTATGAGTATAGGTTGGGATCAGTGTGGGGTTCAGTATAAAATTTGTTTCAACTAAGTATGGGGTCATTGTAGTACAAATTAGGTTGGGATAAGTGTGGAAACATGTGTAGGATGACAAAATAATTAAAATTAGAACAGTACAGAATTTAAATGATTATGTAATCAGTGTACAGTCGGATTTAGATTAATGTGGACTTATTATGTGATCTGTACAGAATTCATTTTGGAATATTATGTACTTTTTTTATGGGTTCGCATTGGCTTAGTAATTAGATCACTGTTAAAAAACAGTGTGTGATCTGTCCAGGATTAGAGTGGAATCTGGTCGCAATTAATTTAAGATTAATATAGGATTCTTGTTGGATTCATATCAGATCAGTGTGGGATCAGTGAGGTGTCGGTATGAGATTAGTTTGGAATTAGTTTGCGAACAAATGATAACTCTGGAGTTATCATTTCCCAAAGTTCAAAATAACCTTGGAGTCAAGATAAGATTACTTTGGGATCATGTGGGATTAGTAACAGATTAGAATCAGATTTGTGTGTGATGAGTTTATAATCTGATTATTTCGGGATCAGGATCAAGGTAGTTCAATGTGTGATAAGAGTTCCATTATTTTGGGATCAGCATTAGATCAAAAGAAAATCTGAACTGAATCAGCATTGGATCTATACTGGACAAGGATTTGCTTATTTTGGGCTCAGAATGGGATTAGTGGTGGATCAGAATGGGAAGTGTGTAAGAATGCTGTGAGATGACTCTGAGATCTTTTTGGAATTAATGTCAAATCAGTGTGGGCTTCGTGTGGGTTTGGTACAGAATTGTGAGAGGACTGTGGTATCTTTTTTGGATTTCTCCACTATGCTGTAACTGTGTCTCAATTGTATGTTGAAGGAGATGAAGAATGGATCCAGAGTCAACTTTCTTTTTATCAAGTTCTCGATGTGAACCTTCTCCTCTTTTAATTACAACACTACATATACCCACTGTCACTCACACCACATCTCTCTGTGTCTCTCTCGTTTTCCCCCTCTTCTCTCCTCTTTATTCCATCCTCGGTTTACTGCAACACACAGCCATTAATTAGCCACATTCTCTGCAGGTGTGCGTTCCTACCCACTCACCTGTCTCTCGCTCCCTTCACAGATCAGCACTTGACTGCGCTCCCACCACCACAGCGATATTCACAAGTGGAAGACTGAATATGTTGATTGAGATGACATGCTAATACATAAGTGATTATGCTAAATGTGACTTTTTACCATGTATTAAGATGCCAGATGACTGGTTGCTCAGGACTGACATATCTGTGTGTGTTTGTGTGTGTGTGTGTGTGAGAGAGAGATAGAGAGGAAGAGAGGAAGAGATAGAGAGAGATGTTATCCTTGTTTCTGTGTAAATGAAAGTATGGGGATTGCTAAAATAAGGCTGATCAGTAACCTTACTTCTTATATGTTATGTTCATGAACAAGACATGGTGTCAGAGTAAATGGACTATTGAACATTTTTGGTGCTCCTCGTCTCGATTAGAATGCTACTAGCTTGCCTGGAGCGTGATGCAAGTTCAAGCTACGTGCGGACCGGATGTTTTGGGAGTGCTCAAGAGAAAGTATGCAGTTTAGCTTCTCTTGGAAATGGGAGAGATATCTACAATAGCTGGATGATTACTGATGGGAAAGGAAAGGTACTCAAATGATCTACGATATATATGATATGATGGCCTAAATTATGTTGAAGAATAAAGGGATTTTTATCCAAGGTTCTAAGGAACCGCACTGTTTTTTTTTTTTTTTTTTCGTTATGTAGCGTGATTCTTTTGTGTGGCGATGTATGTATTGCCACACTGACTCCAAAATTGATTCTTTTACGATTATAATAGGGATGCACTAGTTGATTAGCCAGTGACCGGAGTTTCCTGTTTCTACCTGAACTGTGATCTGAAAATCAATCTTGGATATAACCAATTTTGTAGCAAGTGCACAAGCTTTCGTAAGGAATAAGGAACGGGATGCATTTAATTCCTCATGTTCAATTCACTTATGAAGGTTCAAGGTCTGGAATGAAGTTTAGAATGAAGTAAATATGGAAAAATGAAATATTGTATTGCAACATACTTACAGAATTGAAGTATAAATTGGATCAGCACCTAGATATGGTGATAAAATCATTTCGGGTGGGACGTGGTGATTCCCATCCCTATTTTTTCATTTATTCATTCTTCCCCATGTGAGAGAAAAGCTAAATGTATAACGGACCTTCTGTTGGACAAGACAGTGGATTTATTGTCTCATAAAATAGCCAAAGCAGTCCGGTGACTGCCTTCAAAGACATTTGGAAAAGGATACCATGTAAAGAAGATGAAAAACACACACCGTGACTGCAAACACGGAGTAAATAAGTGCACTAGAAGATGTGACTGCTGTGCAAATAACGGACACAAAGAACGATCCAGCCCGGGGCAAACAGAGCAAACATGGCAAATAAAAACCATTTTGCAAAGGTATGTGATACTCCGAGCAAAGTAAATGTGTCCATGCAGCGAGGGAAAGCATGTGTGCTGAAAACAACGACCTGTTTATTGACTCCGTAAACCACAACAGCAGCGCTAATAGGAAAGAACAGGCATTTACAGGCGTACAAGTTAGCCAAAATGAAACTATTCTCAGCTTCAAATTGGACAAAGGAACTTTGGCTAAGGTCATTCCCACAAAAGTGTTTAAAACATTAGCAAGAGTCCAACCRCTGGAAACTGTCACAACATCCGCTTTTTGGATGTAGTGTTGCAAACGATCCCTGAAACGCAAATACACGAGGCGCTAATCTTTCTTGTGGACAAGCAAGTGCCGTCAGCGCTGGGTCTGAAAAAAATACCTGGATAATGGTTAATGTCTAAGTCAATGTGATCTTTTTTTTTTTTTTTTTAATAAAACGCTTTTTGGATGTAGTGTTGCAAACGATCCCTGAAACGCAAATACACGAGGCGCTAATCTTTCTTGTGGACAAGCAAGTGCCGTCAGCGCTGGGTCTGAAAAAAATACCTGGATAATGGTTAATGTCTAAGTCAATGTGATCTTTTTTTTTTTTTTTTTACATTTGCTAATTTTTTAGTGGAATAGGACGTTTTCTGGGTGAGTAGGCAGCTCATCTTGACCCTAATGCACAACTTGTAGGACACCCACCAAGACATGGTCCTCAGAGACTCTGCTGCCATCTTCAGAGGAACTATGTAACATGAAGAAACAACAAGAGGTCACTGAGCCTACAGCCTGCCATGACTGTAGGGATTTCAACACAGCCATGCACCACCAGTGTTATTTGTTACCAGATCGCAATGACATTACAGGTCACCTGGCAGGATTGGCTTCTTTTCAATCATGGACGCAATTTGAGAATTTCAGATCATGGGATGAGCAGATGGAAAGTGATGGAATCAGAAATGTTCACCTGGAATAATGAAGCGTGTGTACTGTACATGGTCACAGTCGACTGTCGCAGCAGAACATGACAAACTACCTAAATTCTTTTTTTTTTTTGGACAAAAACTCAAAGCAAACTTTGCCAGACAAAGAGTATCACAGACTGCTGTATCTGACATCAACAATGCAGCCGTGTTTCTTTGCATTTGCATTTGATTGGCACTCAAACTACCACAAGATCACTGGCCAAGAAACCTGTGTAGATAGTAAAATCACTCCTGGGAAAGGGCAACTATGTCTTCTAGAACATCACAACTTCAGATCACCAGCGCAGATGCTGATGAGGCAATGTCTGTCCTCCTCTGTCCATCTATTCCCCTAAACACGCATGAACAGCTTTATTTTTAGCATTTTGGTTTATCCAGATACTCCTCATCCTGGAGATATATCCATTGTCTCTGTGGCAGTTACTTTGGGGATTGGGTTGCCAGCTGCCTGCAAAATGCACCTTCAAAAACAGTTAGACACATTTTAGCAAGAAAACGGATCTGATAACGTTACTGCATTTTAACCAACATTTAGTCTACGCAATAATTACATCTGTGTCATTCCGAATTGCCTCTGTGTTGTTTTCTTTACACCTAAGTCAAGCTAGAACTTAGCCAACTAGCTTCTAACACAAGGCTGAACTCCAACCCCCTCTGTAAATCCTGATCAAGGGCACTTGCCTGGTGGGTGGAACGAGTGCACTGCCTAGTGCACTAGCTTTCCATTTAAGGCTATTTGTGATTTAATCCTGGGACCCTGGAGTTAACAGAGCTAATATTCTAAAGTGGAAATATTGTATCAAGTAACTCTCATAAGTTTCTCATGACTGTCCAACACCGCGATGAAAGAATGTGCTCGGTCCATCAGTGATGAACGATTGAGAAATTGGGAAAGCGGTGCATCCTTCAACTTTATTGTTTCGCTTAAAGCTTTGTAGAAGCTCAAAGCTTTGTATGACTCTAACTTGAAACGTGAGTTATCTGTTCAACAAATGATTTACGTTGTGTATGGGAATAAAGTCTGTTTTGGTGTGCGAAAACAAAGAGAGATAGATTGGATTGTTTTTCTTTCAACATGTGTTGAGTTTTTAGTTGAGATTAGTTTCCTCGGTAGCAAGAACCTATCTAAAGACAAATCCATCCCCAAGGCCAAGGTGTGTAATGGTGATGGATTTCCGGTGTAACAACTATCTACTGCAGGTACATTTCACAAACTCTGACACTTTTCCAACATTTTTTTTCTATTTTGAAAAAGTACAGAACTGATTTATTTTTTTTTTCAATTCCAAGATCCGTATCCAGCATCGGTAACTCTCCAGCCTCAGCGGACTTGTCCTGTGTAAATGCACTCGGACATCTTTTGGATGACAGTCCATGGCGGTACGTGGGCCAGATAAAGTGGCGTATGTGGAAAAGGATTGGCTCATTACTCATGCACTATGAGGGAGGCATTCTGAATCGCACTGATTGCTCACATTCAAGCCTTTCCCAGGATCACTGACCCTCTTAATCCTCTGGGATTACCAAAGCATGATTTATATCGGGGGTGTGCAGCACAAGTGGTAGAGCGGAGCATATTCATCATGTTTATTTTTACATGGGTAAAAATGATGAGTCGGAATTGGCACAGGAGCATATAAGTCCATTATATTTACACACCACAACAGCGCTATGAAAGCATTTTCAGCCTCCTTCGTGCTCACGAGGATAGTGCAATGGTGTACTGTTGGAAGATATGTGACTAAGACCGCTTTCTGTTCATTATACCATCAGGCTGCTTTATTGCACTGTAATAGGAACTATTTAAATAACTTTATTGATGTGTAAATGCTCATTTATTTGAGGCATCACGATGGCCTCACACATCCAGGGTTGAAGGTTCAATCCCCACCTCAGGTCTGTGTATGTGGAGTTTACATGTTCTCCCTGTGCTTGGCGGGTTTCCTCTGGGTATTGTGCTTCCATCCGGCAGTCCAAAAACATGCAGATTAGGATAATTGCCATTCCCGAATTCCCTGTGTGTGTGTGCACGTGTGTGTGCGCGTGTGTGTGCGCGTGTGTGTGCGCGTGTGTGTGCGCGCGTGTGTGTGCGCCCGTGTGTTTGTGTGTGTGTGTGTGCACCCTGTAATGGATTGGCATCCTGTCCAAGGTGTAACCCGCCTTGTGCTCTGGGGCACCTGGGATACTGTATGATCCAGGCCCCTTAAGTGGTATAGAAGATGAATCTACAGGGTGGGCCATTTATATGGATACACCTTAATAAAATGGGAATGGTTGGTGATATTAACGTCTTGTTTGTGGCACATTAGTATATGTGAGGGGGCAAGCTTTTCAAGATGGGTGGTGACCATGGTGGCCATTTGGAAGTCGGCCATCTTGGATCCAACTTTTGTTTTTTCAATAGGAAGAGGGTCATGTGACACATCAAACTTATTGGGAATTTCACAAGAAAAACAATGGTGTGCTTGGTTTTAACGTAACTTTAATCATGAGTTATTTACAAGTTTATGACCACTTATAAAATGTGTTCAATGTTAAAACCAAGCAAAATGGCCACCATGGTCACCACCCACCTTGAAAGGTTTGTCGCCTCACATATACTAATGTGCCACAAACAGGACGTTAATATCACCAACCATTCCCGTTTTATTAAGGTGTATCCATATAAATGGGCCACCCTATATATATATATATATATATATGTTAGATGCTCCATGTAAACAGATTAAAATCATATACTGTATAATTGATGTTACGGTGAATCATTGTCTGTAAAGAGATGTTTTCAAGTTTAGGGAAGGAGTCTCGAATGTATCTTCAGGATTTCCAGCATTTTCACGACAAAGTTTATTCTTCTTTGTGGTTTCTTAGTAACATGGCATGCTTCAGTCTTATTAACTTCCAGAGAGACACAAAAGAGAGGCTGGTGAACCTCAATATACCCCTTGCTCTCTCTCTTGCTCCCTCCCTCTCTCTCTCCCTCTCTCTCTCTCTCTCTAATGATTAGCAGTGTGAAATTCCCAGCCGTTTCTGTCACATCTCAGAAAGTAAAGTGTGTATTAATGAGTGTGCTGTGCCACCCTGCAAAGTCACCTTCACTTAGCAGTGATCCTCCAATGGCACTACAGGGAACCGTTCAGTGTGCAGCTTTCTATAAATTACCTGCTTAGATTTAGAAGAGAAGAGAGATTAACTCGTTTACTCAAGTGATACTGAATAGCTCTTACTTTTTTTCTTTTCTTTTCTTTTTTTTTTTTTTTAAATATGTTCTTCATGGACCTACATTAATTGGAACATATGCATATAAAAACTGAAGAACTGTCTCGGGTTCTAGATTTAACACTTTCTGTACTAGTGTGTGCAGTGGAATCTAAGCTTACTACTATGTAGTAACTTTCAACCTCCTATACTGTATGTTTAAGTGAACATTAACTTGTAAGTAATGTGACCATTCTTTTTAATCTGGAAGTTATTTGTGCAATTCCTTAATGTTCAAACATGGATACACATTCTACATTAAATTCTACACATTTTCCGAACCATGTAACTGAAGGGATCAAGGAAATAAATTTCGACAGGTTCGATTTTGGCACTTATTATCAACACAGTGGTAGCACGGTGGTGTAGTGGTTAGCACTGTTGCCTTGCTCCTCAAGGGTCTGGGTTCGATTCCTGGCCAGACTCGATTCCTGTCTGTGTGCATGGATTGGCACCCTATCCAAGGCGTACCCCGCCTCATGCCATGAGTGTCCTGGGATAGGCTCCAGGCCACCCGCGACCCTGAAAACAGGATAAACCATTATAGACGACGATGAGTGAGTGTACAAAAGAGTAAACTACTTACAGGATCATGGGCACCCAATGCCTCTTCTACGCCCACATGGACCAATGGCCAGCCAGATCCCTCAGAAAAACCAATGCAGAACAAATGCCTTAATAACGTCTACCCTGGCTTTGACAGGAAGATACCAGAACACCCAGGGCCCCACAGCCTGCCATGTGTGGGCACAGAGGGGGCCAGAACTGCCCTGGTAGAGGTCAGAGCTGCCCTGTTACCAAAAGGGGAATGTAAATCCTAGAGACTTTTAATGTTTACAGTATGAATGTCATGGCTGTGAAAACTCCCACTCCCTTTATGTTAGCACACTGTTTGTAGTGTGTCATGTGTTACTGTGAAATGCTTCTGTGCACTACATTTAATATGGACTTGTTACGTTTACTGGAACATGTCATACTAGATGGAAAGAGTGTAGAAGATGGAGGAATGTATTTTATTGATTTTAAGGGAAAAAAAACTTTAGAGTGCAGTGTGCTTGAAAACGAAGACGTTTGGAATTGAGGTCCTTGAAAAAACCCCGTCATTAAATGTAGGCGGATGTTTCAATACATGGATGTAGGAAGTGCAGATTAAACAGAGCTCTGTCGTGTTGGCCTGCCTGGTGTGTGTATGGAGGGTGGGTGTACTGTATGTGTGTAAACAATCTGCACTATTCAGATAACAGACTTAATAAAATGAACCAATTAAATATCAGAGCTGAAGTGTGAAGGATGTGTGTGAGATGTGATGGAATATGGGTGTGAGATGTGATAGAGGATGTGTGTGAGATGTGATGGAGGATGTGTGATATGTGATAGAGCATGTGTATGAGATGTGATGGAGACATTTTTCTATATTGTATTCTATATTTATAAATATTTATATTTTACAAATTTTAAAGATACATATGCGTGATGTCTGTCTAAAGATATAATAAAACTTTATTTATAGTGTATGGTGAGATAAGAGGACAGATAGGAGAGAATGATGACCAGAGGAATGTACTGTACTGTATGTGTGAAATTGTTCGATGGATCTCTTTTTGACATCTCGTCCACACTCCTGTTTTTCCTCCTAATGAGATGAAGTCACACTGATGATAATTAAAGTGTAGAGGGATGTGAATGTAATTAATAGTAATTATGTATAATTAAGATGTCAGTCACAAAGAGAGGTCCTACACACACACACACACACACACACACACACACACACACACACACACACGAGATAAGATTCTGTCCTCCCTTCTGTTTTAACCTGCCCTGGAAATCTGTAATTACATTTACACTATTTGTACATTTATCTACAGCGAGCTCTGCAAGGATTATGTGACTGATTCTCCAAAACAGCAGCTCTGACAATTAATTCAGCTGCAAATTTCAAGTTTTGCATGATATAATTTACATATTACCAATATTAACAACTTGTACAGGTCCATATAAACAAATTAAAAAATGTGTATAATAATTTATATGGTGACATTTATTTATAGATTTGAAACGGAGCCTTAAAATAAGACTCTCTAGTGGGGGAGATTCAACACGTGGTTTGTTTTATGAAACGTGTCTGCACTCGTGAAATGAGACACAAAGTATGGTCATGCTTACTTTCTCTGCTGACAGAGCCATCCATTTCCCCTTACACACTTCCTTCTCGAAGGGGCTTCTTCACAAGTTCCGGAAATGGATCTTGAACTGGTACAATCTGGTGACTGTGGGAAATTGTAGCGGGATCAGCTGAAACGTTTGCGGAGCTTGGTATGACTTCGTGTGATCCAGGAAGAACTGCATCTGTCAAAACAGCTTGAAGTTTAGAAAAGTAGCTGCTGACAATTAAAAAAAAATGTGGCAGTTAAAAAAAAATGTGACAGTTATTTGTAGGTGGATCCAAAAATAAGATCTTTATCTTTAATCTGTGACGGCAGGAGCTTTAGTTAAAATGGCTAAATCCCACCCTGGACACTAAACTATGAAGTAGTATACTCTAATAGATACTAAATCCACGGCTAAATCCCACCATGTACACTAAACTAATTAATAGTACGTTCTAATAGATAATAAATCCATGGCTAAATCCCACCATGTCCACTAAAGTACTAAATAGTGCGCTTTAATAGATACTAAATACACAGCTAAATCGCAGTGTTCAGATTAAACTACTAAATAGTACGCTCTAACAGGTGCTAAATCTTCTGCTAAATCCCACCATGCATGCTACACTACTAAATAGTGCACTCTAAAGGATGCTACAATATGTAAATCCCACCCTGCACACTAAATAACTTAATAGTGCAGTTTAACAGGTACTAAATCTGTGGCGAAATCCCATCCTCCACACTAAACTACTAAATAGTGCACTCTAATAGATACTAAATCC
>QMIH01001142.1:120883-136024 GCA_003987875.1 Clarias batrachus | reverse complement strand
ACACATGGCTCATGTTAAGCTTGTGGCTGTGCATGTGAGAACACGTGTGTGTGTGTGTGTGTGTGTGTGTGTGTGAGTGAGTGTGGGCACTAATGGATTAACCCACCTCTGCAGGTGTGTGTAAGTGCATTATCACAGTCCATTAAAGATGACTGAGAGTAAAAAAGGACAAAAGAGTCAGAAAAAGTGCGGGTAAACACCTCCATTATTAATCCGTCTGTCTCTCTCTCTCTCTCTCTCTCTCTCTCTCTCTCTGTCTGTTTCTTTCTCCTTCTCTCTGCTGTTCTCTGTCTTTCCTTCTTTACTCTCTGTCCGCCTGTCTCTTTCCTTTTTGTTTGTCTCTTTCTGTTTTTTCTCCTTGTGTCTGTCTGTCTGTCTGTCTGGTGGTTTGTCTCGCGCTCTGTCTCTGTCTGAGAATAAGTTCTACAGTACCATTATATTCAACCTAATCTTATATAGAAGGAAGGCCATTTAAAAGTCTTTTTGTGTGTGTTTGTGTGTGTGTTTAGGGTGATAAATAAATGATCTATCTTTGCTCTGGAGAAGAAACAGACTGTTTCTACTTCAGACAGTTTGATTTTTTTTCCCCTCGTCTTCTGTGAATCTGAAGCCGCAGCCTAAAGACGAGCTTCTGCTTCTCCTGCACCTGGAAAAGTCTGGAAAAGTCTGGGGTCTGGAAAAGTCCAAGTTCTCAGAAGTTTCCTCTAAAAACCTTCTGAAGCACCGATTCCTTTTTCTCTTAGTTTTTTTTTTTTTCTCATAACGTTTCACTTTCTGGAGCATAAGAGTTTGTGCGGCTGATATTTTGCAGTGTGATGTTTTGTTAAAATTGTGTTGTGGTGTGTGTGTGTGTGTGTGTGTGTGTGTGTGTGTGTGTGTGTGTGTGTGTGTGTGTGTGTGTTGTGATGGTTGTGGTGTGTGTTTCGGTTTCGTCAGCGAGTATGTAATCTTCTTTCGCAGCTGTGGTAACACTGAAATGGGTTTCATCTGGAATTTTCTGCTATAAAGCATGAGTTCCAGTGAGAGATGACGGAGTGGGAGTCGCCTGTCCGTATCAGTTCTGCTCAGATTCACACTGTGTGTGTGTGTGTGTGTGTGTGTGTGTGTGTGTATGTGTGTGTGTGTGTGTGTGTGTGTGTGTTAGCGGTCAAGAGCACACGTGAAACAAAAAGTAAAGAGACCAACATGAATAATCTGAAAACCTTGCAGAGAGAGAGAGACAAAAAATGTGTGTGTGAGTGGATGTGTCTGTGTAAGTGAGTGAATGTGCGTATGCATATGTGTGTATACAAGTGAGTGTGTGTTTGTGAGTGAGTGAATGTGCGTGTGTGTGTGTGGGTCTAATTGCATGGATGTGTGTGCGCGCACATGCATACCATACTGTAAGTAAGTGTGTGTGTGTGTTACCTTTGTAATGAAAGCACTTGCATTAGCGTTAGCGCTGCATTAGCAGTAGCGCTGATGCTAAATTAGACTCGGCTGCTCGGTCAGCATCACTGAGACACGATCGATACGGCGCTAAGAACAAGCGGGCAGCCCTGGTGCATTGTGGGATGCGAGTGCATTTCTCTGTCTGGCTCTCAGACAGCGCAGCTGATGAACGAGTGTTTGGGAGGAAAAAAACAGCAAAAGAATTCAGTCATTAAGTGTGCTTTGATTCTTCACTCATTACCCGAGATCAAAGCAGCTGAACGTTCGAGTTAACGCATGTATGCTAATGATAATACGGAGACAGAGGGAAACCTGCGTAACGCCCTCTCGTCAGCTCTTACCCTCTTTTACCTAC
Organism: Clarias batrachus; assembly: GCA_003987875.1. NCBI lineage: Eukaryota > Metazoa > Chordata > Actinopteri > Siluriformes > Clariidae > Clarias > Clarias batrachus. The sequence continues at coordinate 134,238 of QMIH01001142.1, read as the reverse complement.
ATACTCTCACCTCAAAGGAAGCTGTAGAGAGAGGAGAGGGGGAATGGACGAAAGAGTAACATTAAATTAATAAAGAAGTGCAAGAAAGAAACAATGAATGAATTAATGATGTGAAGGAAATTTGGAAATTTTAAAATGAAAATATGAATAGAAGCTAGGCCAAAAGCAAGAGACAAAGAGAATGAMTGTGAATGTGGAAAGAAGCAAGGAAATAACAAAATAGGGAAAAAGAGAGAAAGAAAGAAAGAAAGAAAGGAGTACATGATGAAAGAAAAGGAAATAAGCGAATTTAGGAAATAGGAAATGAAACAGGGAAGAATGGAAAGAAAGAAAGAATGAAAGAGAGAGAGGATGGGAATTAATTTAAGAGTGATACAATGAAGGAAATGTGAAGGCTGAAGAAAAAGGGAAAAAGTTAGAAATAAGAAAGTAAAGCAAAGAAAAGCAGTAAAGAATGAAGAAAGCGTATACAAAAAACACATAGAAATCAAGTATGAAGGAAGGAGGAAAAGAAGGAAAGAAAAAAGGGAGGAAAGAAAGAAAAAAGAGAAGGAAACAAGAGAACAATGAAAATGAAGGGGAGAAAAAATGGAAGCAAGGAAACAAATAATAAGGGAAAGAGGACAGGAAAGAATGAAGGAAGAATAGATGGAAGGAAGGACATAGAGTAGAAAATATGATGGTAAGAAAAGGAAGAAAAATGAAATTAGAAGGTTATTAGAAGGTTGTTATTAGAAGGTCGAAAARAGAAATGAGGACAGAAATGACAAAAAAGGAAGAAAAKTAGGGTAGAAAGAAACAAGAAATTGAGGGAGGAGAGGAAGAAGGTAAGGAAGGAAAGGAGCGTGGCTGTATAATGAATAAAACAGGACGGGCGGTGGTCTATGAGAAGCCTATTACTGGGTGTCCCAGGGGTCTGCAGACACACGGCTGCTAAGAGCAACAGTTTCAATGTTTTTTGGATCTGGAGATCTAAGTCCATCTGATTTTTTCCCAGCAGGTGAGGGCCAGGGTGTACCAGGAAGTGATCCGGTCCAAAGATCATTCATTTCTTATAAGGGCATGACACAGGGGTTTTATTTCTGATATAAAGTGTAAAAAGCTGAAAGAAAGAAAAAAAATCACAACTCTCAGTGAAAAATCTCAGCAAAACCCCAAGCGGAAAAATATTCATAAGAGTTCACTCTGCACACAGCACAGACCAGAGTGAAGATGAAGAAGAAGAAGTATGATCAGTTACAAGACTCTACTTCCTCTCCATACTGTACTTCTCTGTCTTGTCTTCATCTCTGTATAAACAAACAGGACTGTAGGTGTTAACCTGCACGCAGCTCGTGTTTGTGTAACGCAGCAGCATGACTGATGGATGTCTCGGTCCCTTGGCAGTGTCCTCAACGTCCCTGTCGCTGAAACTGATGAGCTAATTAACGAAACTTTTTAATAATGTTCCCCAAGACACTATTTAGCGCTGCGTTAATCACTCGATGTGCATCTCGTCCGTTACAGGGGTCTGCTTAGGATAATTAAAGGGGCGGGACAAACTCCGACTCTATTAAGTGTTATGGGACCCGCGGACCTTTAAGGTGTAATTAGGGATCAGTGTGGATCTCAGAGGGCAGAAAGGTCCAGCCTGACTGCATTTTCACATGGAGAGTTATATCGAGAGGAAGAGAAGGCGACATCGGTAAAAAAGACGAGGAAGGGACACAGGGACTCAGCCGTGACTGGAATGATCACTCATGATGACACAAACTTTAGTTTAATGTTTTGTTATCTTTCAAATTAATTCAATTCATTTTACATCGATTGAAGTCGAAATAACCRAAGCAGTAGAAATCCTTCCGAAATTTTATCCCGATTCTTTGATGCATTATATAAATACTGTCTGAGTTATTACACGCCTCAGTAGATACATATTAAAAACAAAGAAGACTAAAAATAAATATAGCATCAAACAACAATATTCAAGGTCTAAACCCTGTCTGTGAGCTTCCGGCTAAATCTAATTTTTATTCTCCTAAAAAAGGTTTTTGTAGGGTACATGAAATGGCATTAGTGTGAGAACTGTGGCTTTTTTCTTACAGTACCGTGGTCCAACTGGTGATGATGGCACTAGAATAGGAAATACCCCTGCCGAATATTATGTAACCTTTCAAAACAGCTCTGAACAATCTTTAGCCATAGAATCCACAAGACCCCTGAAGGAGTGCTGTGGTACAGTAACTGCCCAGCATTAGTAGCAGATCTTTAGGTTCCTGTAAGATGTGAGGTGGAACCTCCATGCATSAGACCCAACCATCCACATGGCTGAAAAACATGATCCATTGGACCCTCCATTCATTGTCACACGGTCCACATCTTCAGTTCTTCTCACATGTCCATTCTAGGCAAGACATKCCGGATTAGAGATGCCCTCACCCAATCATCTAGACATCTACTCTTTCAGATCCTTATGCTTTCCCCATTTATCCTGCTTCCAAGAACTGATTGGTGAATTGCTGCATAACAAAACCCACCCCTTTAAAGGGACCAGAAAATCAATGTTATTCACGTTACTAGTCCAAATCTTTTCCTCAATCTGTGTGTAGTTTAATTGTGAACAATAGCACTGGTGTTGGAGTTGTGATACCATTCATTACCGTGACATTGGAGAAGGAACTGATTCATGACCGCTTGGAAGGGGTACAGTTGCATCCATCCATTACATATGCTGCTTGTCCTGTGTAAAGTCACGGATGGCCTGGAGCTGATTCCAAGGAACTCAGGGCACAAGGTGGCATACTTCCTGTTCAGGGTGCCAATCTATTGCAGGGCATATGCACACATACTCATACTCATATACCCAATTATACACTATGGGCAATTTTATAACACCAATCAGTCTAAAGTGCATTTTTTTGGACTGTCCGGGGCAAGCGGAGTGCCTCATAGACTCTCACCAAGACGGGAGACGAGACTAACCCTGGAGGTGTGTGGCAGCAGAGCTAGCCCTTAAGCCGCCATGGTGAACTAGGACAGTTGCACTAGGGCAGAAACTATTGGTTAATGTGGCATGGAAATGGAAACTATAGTTTTGATTTGTTACAATGTTAGTTTGGCAGGAACTGTGGTCCAATTGGTTACAGTGCCATTAGGGCAGAAACTGTAATCTGATTCATTGACATGGCATTGGAGTGGAATGTGCAGTCTGATGGGTCTCAGTGGTATTGGGGTAGGAACTGTGGTCTAATGGGTATTTAGAATCCAACATGCCTCATTTTGTCATTTCCTATCAGGGCATTTGTACTTTGATGTTCATGCCTTTTTTAAATTTAATTCTATTGCATTACATTCTAATTCGTTTTTATAAATATATTGTCAGAAACAGTAAATACATTTACCGTCAGAGTCGTGTCTCCCGTAAAACGCATTTTATATCGTCATGAATTAAAACTCATTCCTGTGAATGGTCCCACAGTGTCCATATTGCGCATCTCAGCACCGCTTTTAGTCTTAATTATATAATGTATAAGGATTATTGTCTCTCGCTTATGAGTGATGACTTATAAACTACACTGTACTAGACTTTGCATTAAATGAATAATTCCTGATCATAAATCTTTTCATTTTTTTTCCATGGGAATAAGCAGATTTCTCGGTAGCAGTAATACAAATTACACAGTTGTGATGTTTGTATTTGATGCATAATTGATGAATGCAAATCAATCTGGCACTGATTTGCATAAATCAATTTATAATATAGGAAAATGAAACTCTGCAGCAGCAGCCCCCCCTCCGCCTCCCTCCCCCTTTCCTTTCCTGTTTTTTTTAATGATCTTTATTTCAGTGTTAGTAAAAGCTGGTGAGTCAGACTATAATGGGTGTGCAGGGAAACAGGTGTGTTTGCTGAACTTTACTCCAGTAAACACCAAACTGCTGATGGAGCCATAAAAAAAAAAAAATCATTAACTGAAAAAAATATTGCATAAAAAAACTCAGCATGAAAAAAAAAATCAACAACATCTGTGTTATCTGATGCTTATTCCGTGCTGATAAATAAAAAGTTATAAAATATCCTGCCCTCTGGGGTGTATATATAGGGCGTACTGTATATCTAAGCAACATCACGCTTAAGGTTGTGCTGTTGTGCTGGATATCAGTATATTTGAGCTCGTACTGAAGGTACCACAGCCGAGATGATGTTCATCACAATAGCTGAACCTCGAGTGTGATATTGCTTATATAGAACAGTTCCAAAAAACATTTATTACCAACAGATTGTGATTTTTTTTCCTTTATTTAACCAGTTATTTTAGTCCGCCGACACATCCTTCAGCACCTGGTGGAATTTTTAAAAATTCAACAAACAAGGGTGTACAATCCCTTGTTTCATACACCAGGTAAATACCCTTTCATAAATCAAGTAGTGCCCTTTAGGTTTAGAGGTTAGAGAGGGATTTGGTATTCAGCCTTGTGTTAGTCGCGAGTTAGCTATGAACAGAACAATACAGATGGTTCAGAAGTGATTCGGAATGACTTACCTTTTAAGATTTAAAATGACATAACTATCAGGTGTATTTTATTGCTGACAGTGCTTCTGTTCCTGGTTTTGAATATGGACTAGTACTAGGCATTGTGACTAGACTAACTTGGTGTGATGCTTCAGACATGGTCTGATTATACATAGTTTAATTGGACATATTGAAATAATTAGACAGAGCTTTTGTGTTCGGTTATTGCAGGTAAGTAAAACTGGATAGATATGATCTGATCAGAGCAGTTTAGTGTGTTTGGTGAGCCTTAGTGTGACTTACCAGCGTTAGTATGATTGAACAGTGCTGGTGTGATTGTGACAGTGCTTTGTTGGATTAGACAGAAGGTGTGTTTAAAAAGAGGAAGGGACAGTTGGACAGTTGGCGTAATTAACCAGATTCATGATGCATGGAGATTGGACAGTTAATGTGATTGAGTAGATTTATGATGATTAGACAGACACACTGTGATTAGAGTGTTAGTGTGATTGCGCAGATTGCACCCTTAGTAGGGTAGGAGGGTGAATATGTATTGCCGTGGTGATAAAGTATAATTTGGTGAGCTCTTCTGTGAAGCATCCAGCGCTGTACAAATCCGAGTTATTCAGGTTGTTTTTGTGTTAATTGCTTCCCTCTGTGGTGTTTAATTAGTTTGTGTAGTACTGAGTGCAGGTCCAGACACTCCTCTTTTCCCAGCAGAACAGATCCTCTGCAGCATGGCATATGTCCTCTCTTCAGTGCCAGGCATTTAGCGGATAATGTCTTTAGCACTTTTAAAAGTCCTTCATAGTAGAAGGGCACTAGTGTGTGTCTGTATTTACAGATTAGACAGATTTATGAGATGACACACCGTAATGCCTCTATTACGCCTCACACTTCATTTCAGCTTTGAAAGATTTTGGAATTTCTTCAATATTGCATCATCACTTCTAGCAACTGGTGCCTTTTTGTTGTACCCAGTAATACCACTAATTATACATGATTAGACAAAGTTAACGGACAGTATACAGACTTTGTTTGATTTGACAATGTTAGCATGATTAAACTAAGTTAGCATAATCAGATAAAATGAACTTAAATGGACAGTCAGAATGATTGAATCATTAGTATGATTTAACATTTGGTGTGATTGGAAAGTGTGTGTGTCACTGGAAAAAGTTATTGTAATTGAATAGAGCCAGACATTTGGACCAAAGATGCACTGTAAACCCGGCTAAGCTGATTTGACTTGAGGGATTGGCTCAAATGGTTTAAGTAATCACCAGTAGAAAAAAATTAATTTGTTTAAGTAGAGTCGGCTTAAATGCAAAATAGTCAGAACTTAATATTTTAAGTCAAATACACTTAAAAACATATTTCTGCTAAAATAATTGGGATAGCAAAATTCAGTTAGCTTTTTCTTTTGTGAATGACCACACAATGTAGTACTTTTAAAAATATTTTATTGAAACATATTACAAAGCAACCAATATCAATGATGATGCTCTTCATGAACTCCAAAATCTAAAGCTCATTACAAGAAGAAACATAAGTAACATGTAGAGTATTACAAAATGAGCAACTGCAATAATATTTGCAATTGTGCCACGATCATAAACACTAACATCTTACACTGTTTCATCACATTTCATCTTACACATTCATCAGCTTTTGAACCTTTGGTGGTAGCTCACTTCGGCCTAAGTTTAGCATTACCTGCTGAATGAAGATAAAAGTGCTTTTCATGGACTTTGGGTAGAGCGCATAGGTGAAGTCAAACAAGAGGCACATAGCTTGAGGCAGGTTGTTGAGTGCATCCATTACAAGGCTGCCCTCTAAGATGATCTCCACTCTTGAGGGGTTCAGTTGTGGCGATGCTGAGTGTGTGGCTCTGTTGTCCTCATAGCAGAGAATTCCCACTGGAATGTCCAAGGATTTTCCATCATTAAGGTACTTCATTGTGTGAGAAACAAGACAATAAAAAAGAAATTCAGATAAACTGCAATTTGTCTATATATACTATTATTAGTAGTAACTAACAACATTCAAATAAAGTTACTCACAGAGCTGCTCTTGAAGATTATAGATGCATCATCTCAAGAATGACTGGAAGACATATCGTGGCAATTGGCTCATTTTCCTTTTTTACCTTGGTGGTATATCTCCATGTAGAGCCTTGGTTTGGTTTGTCAAGTTGACATTTTTGCCTTTGACAAACCAAACCAAGGCTCTACATGGAGATATACCACCAAGGTATATCTCCATGTAGAGTTCATAAAGAGCTTCATAAGTTCATAAGGAGTTCATAAAGAGCATCATCATTGATATTGGTTGCTTTGCAAGTTGACATTTTTGCCTTTGACATTTACACTCCCATTACTTTGTTATGGCAAGAATGTGTTTTTGTAAAAGATATGAACCAACCATCAATATTTTTTACAACAAAAAAGCTCATCTTTGTCTGTTTCAGTAGCTCTGCTAACTGTTGTCCAATCCAACCTGTCTTCCTTTTGAAGATTTCCATCAAGTTTGGACAAAGCACACCAAAGAATTCTTCTTTAGGATTTTCTCCAACAACTCTGTTAAACTTTAACTAAACCTGAAAAAATATAAAACAAGCCACATTTTTTCATACAGGCAAAGTTACTTATAATACAAATGAACCTCTTTTAACTTGTTGTTCAATTATATATTGTACTGTATGTAAGACAAGTTAAAAAAATAAATAAAATAAAAACATTTTCAGAGGAAACATGCACAAACCTGGCTTTCTGTAAAATTGGAATGTTTGTTTAATGTCAGGTTTATTTAAGGTAAATCTGTTGTTTTGTTCACTAAATTACATTACTTCAATTACAATAACTACTGTTGCCAAACCGTTTGTGAGAGCTTCTGGAAAAATACCATGCTGCTTTTTTCAAATGCTCAGTATGTATTGGAGTCAACCTTAAATTTACACACATTCAGATGTACACATATTATACTATACTTACTATATTATAAACTATAAAAGTTTCAACTGTTTCAAATTTGATGTACTTGAACATATAAAACAACTTGCCAACTTCAGGTTCACCAAGAAAATGGCCTCTTCTTTAGAAAATCGAGTACACTTAATGATTGTCTTATATACTCATTCTGTTTAAATAATTAACCAAATTTTTAAAAAGTGATATTTACTCAAACTGTCTGCATAGAAACAACTTTTGGGTTAACAGTGTGATGTAACRGGAGATTGCGGGTGATTGCAAAGTTAGCATTATTAGACAGAGTAAATGTGATTGTACAGTTAGCATGATTAAACCCGGTTAATGTGATGCACAGTTAGCATGATTAGAAAGTGTAAGTATGATTGGAATTAGTTAGTATAATGGAGAGGATTAGGATGGTTGACAAAGACATTTGACATAGTTAGCATGTTTAGACAACATTAATGTGACTGTACAGGTAGCAAATTTAGACAAGGTTAATATAATTGCACAGTCAATATGAACATTGGGCACAGTTAGCATGATTAGACAGAGTTAATATGATTGGACACAGGTAGCATGATTAGACAGAGTTAATGTGGTTAAACATGAACCATGTTTAGATAGTTAATGTGATTGTACAGTTAAGATGATTAGACAGAGTAAATGTGACTGTACAGTTAGCATGATTAGACAGAGTTAATATGGTTTCACAGGAACCATGATTGGACAGTAATGAGATTGGATAGTTAGGATGATTAGGCTGGGTTAATGTGATTGAACACTTGTAGMATGATTAGGCAGAGCAAAGGTAGCATGATTAGATGGTTGATGTGATTGGACAGTTAGGAAGATTAGCCAGAGTTAATGTGATCGGACAGCTTGCATTATTATAAAGATTTAGTATGATTGGACGCAGTTAGCATAATTGACCAAAGGTGATGTAATTTGATACTGCAGAAGGTTGTGTATTGGAGAATTGGTGATTGCTCAGGTAGCATGATTAGACAGAGTAAATGTGATTGCACAGTTAGCATGATTAGAAAGTGATACAGTAGTATGATTACTATACAGTAATAGTATAGTACAGTAGTAGTATGATACAGTAGTATGATTGGTATGAATGGACCAAAGGTGACATAATTGGATAGAATTAGCATGTTTGACCAAACAAAGATATCATGATTGGACAGGGCTAAGGTGACTGGACACAGGTAGCATTAGATTGAACAGACTTATTAATTAATATTAATGTTTATTTACTGACACATTCATTTGCTTTTAGCTCTTGTAGCCAGGAACACAATGAATTAATAACCCTAGTCAGTGAGTTACATGTGCTTCATGTTAGGATGCAAGGTTTAAATGGAACCACACAGAGCGTCAGACAACCATAAATATGAGCAAAAAGAGAGTTCAGGTATGTGTGGTAAATTGAGGCTAATGTTAGCGACCTACTCTTAAGCTAGCATATACAGAGAAACTGCATCTTCTCTGACAATGTTACTGCATGCAGTAAGCTAGCATAACCTGCTTAGCAAATGGTAAGGTTTTGCTACTTTTAATGTACCTAATAATTAACTAGCTAATTAAGTATATACTGTAGTAAGCTTTCTTATAATGTATTTAAATGGACTAGTAATGTCATTCATTTCTCATGACTAGTCTTGTAGCAGCCAAACCTGTTTAGTTCAGCAATACTGGGTTCTTTAATATGAATTTATGCAACATTTACAGTAGGTGTTAATTACAGTACATGTAATTGATGTCCCAGCGCTAAAACAGTGCAGTGCAATTATTTGTATGCAACATTTTGCTAAGTAGCCCTCTTTGATTCGCTTAGCTGTGTTAGTGGAGAATAAAAAAAGACTAACAGAACATTTTTTAATTAATATAACTATTTGGAAGTGTGTTTATCTGTGATGTGCTCGTGTATGTCACTACTGCAAATGTCCATGTATGATTAATGCGTATGGACGGGTGTGTGGACAGGATGAGTGGTTGTAAATTCACAGTGATTGGAGGGTCCTGAGTGTCTTGTGGATATTATGCTAATGTGATGTGCGTTATAAATTTCCAGGAAGCTGTGAGCCAAATGGGTGCCGTGTGCTATGCTGTTCTTACCCATTTATTGGGGTAATTTATTTTGCTGCACTTGTGTCGCACACACACATACACACATTACCCTCTACATGGCTCTTCATTAAAAGTCTACATGAATGAAGAGATGGCCAATTCTTTACTTAAAAGCAAAAAAGCTCTCGCTGGTTGGGTTGTGGGCTGTGCTGTTCTGGTCGTGGTTTAAGGTGTGGTTCTTGAGGCGATACTGTTTTCAGGTCCAAAAAGCTGTATTGTTCGTGGTCATTTGGTGCTGTACTGTTTAGGTCAGGGTTTTGGACATGATCTATGATGCTATACTGTCACAACCTTTTGTCGGGGTGTTTAGGGTATGGCCTCTGGTGCTGAAGTGTTCAGGGCATGGATTAGGATATGGTCCTGGTGTAGGTTTAGGATTAGGATTGTGGTGTACTGTTTTGATGTAGGTGTAGGGTGTGGGCAGTGGTGCTGTAATGTTCTGGTGTATTTTATGGTGCTGTAATTGTCTGGTGTCACTTAACTGAAAAAATTTCACTATGCATGTCATGGGCTCAACTCAACAGGAGGTCAGATATTTTGGGTCATTTGCCAAGCGCACACAATGGACACATATTTCATACACTACATTACACACACACATACTACACACATAACACTCATTACACATTCTCCACACACCCAACACACACACACACACACACGTACCACACTACACATTCTACACACACACACACACACACACACACACACACACACACACTACACATCCTACACACATCCTACCTGCTTAAACACACTACCCATCCTTAGCAACGGTGATCTGCCCAAGCACAATAAGTTGTGACGATGCCTTAAACTTATGCCATATTCAGTGACATCAGCTTCCATGGCTGTTTAAACGGCTCACCGGTTGTGCGGTGCCCCTGGGTGGCGTTTATCTTTTTGGAGGTCTTAACATGCTCAAAAAGCACACAGGTTGTGTTGTGCGCCCGGGTGGCGATGGCACAGGTGCTTGGGCCCGCTCATTGTAGCTTGCAACTATATTATTACTATTATGGTTATTAATCTTCTGTACTGTACATCACCTAGTGGTGTTTTGTCAGATGTCTGTTTTCTGTTTTACTCTACCATCTGTCACATCCATATTTAAAATTCTCTTCATGTTTATCCATCTCATTAATGCAATATAAATACTACTGTGTGTGTGTGTGTGTGTGTGTGTGTGTGTGTGTGTGTGTGTGTCTGTGTGCACTCTGACGCATGTGTGTGCACCTATGTTAGTTAAAAGCACTTCAGTGCACAACATCAATTATCCGAGTCATTTAGGTCTCTTTGTCTCTTTCTCTCTTAGACACACACATACACTCACTTTTTGTCTTTATCTCTCTGTCTCTCTCTCTCTGTCTCATTCCCTGTCACTTTATCTGTCTCTTTGTCTTTCTGAATCTCTCCATCTTTCTCTGTCTGTTTCTCCCCATATGTTTCTGTCTTTTTTCTGTCTCTTTCTCTATTGTCTCTTTGTTCAATCCAATTCAGTTTTATTTATTTAGTGCTTTTAACAATGGCTATTGTCGCAAAGCAGCTTTACAGAATCTCTCTCTCTCTCTCTCTCTCTCTCTCTCTCTATTTTTAAAAATCTGTCTGTATCTCATTCTCTTTCTGTGTATTTTTCTCGTTCTCTCTTTGTCTCCGACCCTATTTCCGTCTGTCTGTCTGTTTCTCTGTCCATCTTGCTATCTGCCTGTGTCTGTCTGTCTGTCCATGTCCTGCCATCTCCTGCCTGTCTTGCTTATTTAGACTCATCACTCTGTCCCACACTCTGTCTGACTACGTCATTGTCCATTTATCTCTGATTATCTCTCTCTCTTTCTCTCTCTCTCTCTCTCTTTCACTCTCTTTCTCTGTCTGCATATGCACTTAGTGCAGAAGGAAAACTCGGAGAGCTCTCAGGCGTTTTGCCAGTTTGGTTTCCCCCTTTTCTTTTTTTTCTCTTTAATTTAATGATCAAGGCGTACAGCTACAAGTGCAATATATGTACGAACTGTAACAAATTGAAAAAGGGAGACACTGAGTGTGCCAGGATGCCATGTCCTCTGAGGCCTGCTGGGAGATCTTATCTCTCCGGCATGCTGACAGGTATGTTATGGAGAGCGACACACGGGTAGAGGAGGGGGCAACTGTGTCACTAACATCATGGTGGTGACCAAGCACCGTTAACAAGCGCATCTGAATAAGAGCACGGTTGGAAGGAGCCGTGGAACAAGTCTGCTCCTGGAGCACAACCTGTGGTATTACACTTCATTCAGAATGAGGGGATGATGAAGAAGTTGGCATGCCAACTGTCAAAGACACCAGAGATTAGTGTTAGTGCAAAACCGGCTGCGGGTGCTAGCGTTAGCAGTGCACTGACCCCGCACAGGTCCACAGGTAGTGCAAGGGCGCACAAGGTGGTGGTAGCACGCATCCCAAGTGCCCCAGTATTGAAGGTCACATACACAATTGAACTTTAAAACAAGCTGACCAGCCCGAGTGAGGAGATACCCCACATGTTTTAATGATAAAGGTTTAACTGAATGAATACAGACGGCAACAAACATAAATGTTCAGAGTGCAAATTGATTTATTGCCATCAATTCTAACAAGCCATGTCCTGTAAATGGTCTTTAGTGGTCTGGAACTAGGGTGTGTGGTCTGGCTGAGGTTTCATTACTTAAGGTCATTTGTAAAGAGCTTACAGACAAGCCCTTACATCAGCAGAAGAAGGTCATTAAAGATGTCTTATAAAGGTCTTATAGTAGTCTACAAAGATGCCCCAGAGAGGACTTCTGGAATATGTCTGGGGTGTTAAGACAGTTGATTCCCAGTGTTAAATTAACACCCAGCAGTGTTTATACTGTATGAGTCCAGATTTTAGATTGTATGGTCCCGAAGATGTCCCCGATCGGTCTCTAGGTCGTATGGTCCGAAGGTATCCCAAGTTAAGATGCCCAATAGGTTTCTCTGTTACTTGGTTAAGTGCTGTGTGCTCGCTCCTGTCTTGACGAACGAGTTTCAAGCTGGCTTAATTCTTTCTGCTTCGTTCGTAGTTTCGGTGTGTTTTTCCCTTCGTTGTTGTTGTTGTTTTACTGTGGCCTTGCACGGCTTCCTGGTCATTTCCTTCATTTCGCTTTTGGCTGCGTCATTTTGTATTTTATCAAATGTGCTCAAATGAGCCTGGGGTTATTTTTCTGTGTGCATAATGTGCATAAATCATGGCCTCAAAATGCAAGACATGGCATTCCAGAAAACCTACTATGAGCTTATTAAATTTCCCGGGGAAGCAGACCCCCAGACCTGCCTGGAAACTCATGCTTTTGGTGCTTGAATACCTCCCTAGTGAGCAGCGTTAACCTAATTTGAACTTGGGGCTTTGCTGAGCTTAAGGACAATAAAGCACAGCTGAAAAGAGATATTGAGGAAAAAATGCATAAGCATAATAAGTACATAAAAAAGTTATAAATAATTTAACAAATAGCCAAACATATATTTATACAGAGTCTGTAGTATATGGTCATTTTTTAGATCAGCCAGTCATTCTCTCTCTCTTTCTCGCTTTCTCTCTCTCTAGCTCTCACACACACACACACACACACACACACACACACACACACACACACACACACACACACACACACACACACAGTATAAAATAAATGGTGTTTCATTGGTATTGCAGGAAAGACAAAACAAACCACCCACCAGGGCTAAAATGGCCAACAATGAGTCATCTATTCTACTAAAAGGGACACACACACACACA
>QMIH01001142.1:96809-115680 GCA_003987875.1 Clarias batrachus | reverse complement strand
TAAAGTTATTTCTGTGACCATTGTGAGTTTTTCTTTCATTGACCGAAGGGTACCAACAATTTTGTCCAGCAAAAAAAAAAAAATACAATAAAGTCTGATTTGGTTACATACGTGTATGTAACCAAATAAGACTTAATTGTATTTTTTTTTTGTTGCTGTCTTGAAGAATAGATCTCCAGGCTTCTDTCAGGCTTCTTGTCTATCATTTTCAATCCAGTCCTTCAGAGAGTGTTTTTTGTTTGTTAAGCCACACAGAACATACAAATGATAAATATTAATGTTAAATGGTAACACCTGCTCTGTAAAGTATAATTAGGGGGGAATAGCTTCCATTATTCTCAGTAACTGTCACCATGGCCAAGAAGAAAGAACTCAGTCATGATCTTCGTATGCATGTTGTCAATGTCTATAATAGAATGTCCCTTTATCATTATCATCATGAAGTTCAAGATGTTCAACACTGTCAAAAACCTGGATGGGTGTGGCAGGAAGCGCCAAGTATGCTGCGATGGAAACAAGAACCCCCGAACCAAAGCTATAATAGACATGCTCAACCAAACAGTGGACACTAAAATCAAGATCCACCGTTCAACGAATACTCAGAGACACTGGGGTGTGCATCTGGTTGTGCATCAGCCATCCTCTGGTCAGATGAGACTAAACTGGAGCTCTTGGACATATTAATKTTGTGTATGTTTGGCGTAAGAAAGGAGAAGTCTTCGATCCTAAGAATACCATCACAGAGGTCAAGTATGGTGGTGGTMACATCATGCTATAAGCATGCTTCTGTGCCAGTGGTACAGGTAACCTTGGTGACATAGATGGTATCATAAAAAAAGGATGAATATGTCAAGATTGTAGATGAAACCCTGGTGGCATCAACCTGCCAGAGGATAATGACCCGAAGCATAGAGCGGGATAGGTCAAGCAGTGGTTCAGAGATAACAACACAAATGTTATGGGGCGGCAAAGTGAGAGCCCTGACCTAAACCAAATTGAGAATTTGTGGAGAGAGTTGAAGATCTAGGTCAGGGTTAGGAAGCCTTTTAGTCTCCAACAACTGGATGCTTTTGCAAAGAAACAGTGGTAAAACATTCCACAGAAGACCTGTTGAAATGTTGTGGAGACCAACAAGAAGCATTTTAATGAGAACAAAGACTTTTCTATTGTTTCATTACAGAAGACAACTTAAAACACTATAAAATAACCAAGGGTATGAGTAATTTTGAGCACAACTGTATATATTGTACACTGCATGAAAAGAGGTGTATCTGTACTAGGAAACACCCGTATACACCACTGATTTTCGGAAGTATCTACAAGTACCACTGAACGTATACATCAAATTCCCCCAAGCTAGGATACATCCAGATTGATACCAATTCGGATGTATCTCGCTGAGGAATCCTTCCATGGTACAGCCATTTGTCGCCATGGCAAATAATCCACTCAAGGATTTTGTCAGGAGACCTTCACACCTCAAGCCCCATTTGCATTTTACACCTTTRCACAACTCTGCTCTTTCCTATTGGTTTATTTATCTCTACTTTGATTGGTTGTCTTTAAAACACTCCCAAAACCTTGTCGTCTATTGGGACATTACCCAACTCATTTTTATTCAGCCCAACCCAAGCCCTCATAACTTAGTGACTTGATTGGTTATTGAGCAGGTATATATAGATACATCCTATCCACGACCCCCCCCCCTCAACAGTACTATGCATCCCCCACATCCTTTATAAAATGACAATAGAATTGATTTATTAAAATCAATAAGATTTTTTTTAGTAAAATCAAATCAAACACTAATAAATATACAAAGCAAAGTAAGGATAAGGGGTAAAAAAAACAAAATATGGGAAAAATTGAACAAATGTGCATTAATGAAGGTGCAATTAAATTGCAAAGCGATCTTCTTTAATAAGCGCTTTAAAACAACTTATACAGGTATTCAGAAATTGTATATGACATTAAGATCTGAATAAGGGGTTTGGCTTTTAAGGAGTCTCTGTGAATGTCGCGGATCCACAAGACTGTCGGGCAAGGGCATCGGACTTGGTGTTCTTGGATCTTGGATGGGATAGCAGCGAAAAAGAATAGTGACCAGAGTAACGGTATGTGTCTCTATTCTTTGTCAGTGTCTCTATTCTCCAAGAGCTAGCAATTCACAATCTCTAATGTTGTAGTTACATTCAGGGGGCATGAGCCGACGAGAAAAGAAGGAGCACAAGTTTGTTGTCCTTGGGTGTTTTTTGGCTACAACTCCTGTCTCAAATCAATCTRTGACAAATTGACCAGTCAGGGAAAGTGAGTATGGGTGTTGTGGTGCTGCTTGAGCTCCTTGAAAGCCTTCCCTGCTAGGGAGTTCCACTGAAAGCGGTCTTGGTAGATGTTGGAGGAGTGAGGTGGACTGTCACCGTGGTATAGTTAGTCATGAATAAGATTCTGACAGAAATTGGCAAAACACAAAAGCTCCTGCCTTGACAATTCCATTGGCCAATCTGTGATAGCCTTTACTTTAAATGGCTCCATCTGAATGCCTGATGGTGAAATGGTCTCCAAGAAGGAGGTGTAATCGCGGTGAAACTCACTTTATCAGCCTTGACATAGAGTTTATTTTCCAGCAGACATTATAGGACCTGTGCAAATGGAACCTATGTTTCTCTAAGGAATGGGAGAAGATCAAGATGTCATTGAAGTCATTGATAAAGTCTCTGAAAACATCATTAATAAGCACGTGGGTGACTGCCGGTGTGTTGGTTAAACTGAACAGGACCACCAGGTACTCATAATGGACTGTGGGGGTGTTGAAGGTGGTTTTCCATTTATCAACCTCCCTTATACTGACCAGATGATAGGCATTTCTTAGGTCTAACTTGGTGAAGAGACTGGCATCCTGGAGCAATTAAAAAGCTGTTGAATGTGATCCCTTTCAGCCCTCTGTAACCAATGCAGGGTCAGAGAGACCTGTCCTTTTTCTCCACAAAGAAAAAGCCTGCCTCTCCAAGGAAGGAGAAAGGGCAGATGTTTCTGGCTGAGAGTGACTCAGAGATGTACGGTTTCATGGCTTTTCTCCGTGGACTAGGAAAGAAAGAAAGTCGTCCTTTTGGTGGAGTAGTGCTGGGGAGGAGATGGCACAGTCGTATGGGCAGTGGGGAGGTAAAGAGATGGCTTGCTGACTTGCTGAACACCTGGCAAAAACCGTAATATTCAGTGGGAACCTTAAATGAGCTGGGGAGCTCCTCTTGTGAGATGGGTAAAGTCTTTATTGTGGAGGCAGAACGAAGGCAATAGGAAAAGCAGGAAGGCAGTCCAGGATGCTTCTCCTGGCCCAATCAATGTGATGGAAATCGATGGCATAGACGGACACAGATCAAGATCCCAGGTGTAGGTTAAATATATGGGCCACTGCCTGACGCCCTGTGAGAAAATGAACAAAAACCCCTTTCTTATTTTGTCCCCCATTTCCTTGCCTTTTCAGAAAAGTGGGTAATGATGTAGGCATTCTTGCACCATTCAATGAGAAAAGATGACTCCTGCAGGTTAAGCACGAGGGAACAAAATGAGCGGCAGATGGACAAGTTTCCATTGTAGGTGGGCGGTGCAGGGAGACATGGTTCATGACTAATGGAATGTGCAGGTGGAGAAGGCTGGAGAATACGAGCTGGAGGAGGCAGTGTCGTCTTTATCTGTGCTGTGAGAGGAGTTAAAGGCTCTATCGTGGTATGAAGGGTGTTAGTGATCTGCTAGATGTCTTGCTGGTGAGTACCAAGGAGAACCCCCTGTTTCTCTAGGACCACTCTCAGCTRGTTCGCCTCTCCTGGATCCATGATTGGCATTGGACTACAGTTCGGAAGGTCCCATGTCCAAATCTGACAACTGACATGTTGTCCCTGTTGGGCTCTTGAGCAAGGCCCTTAACCTTCAACTGCTCACATGTACAGTATAATGAAATGCAGATGTAAGTCGCTCTGGATAAGGGTGTCTGCCTAAATGTAACATACCTACAGTAAATGAAGCTACATGAGCTGGTGATTATTTTTATATGGCATTGTATACTTTATAATCTGTTCCCATAGTTTTGGTTTGGTTCCGCGTTTTTTCTCTTGCAAGACTTTCTTTGCAAATCACGAGGGCTATCCTGGAGATCAGCTGATCATGTTTAAAGGGAAGGCACAAGGCCAAACATTCCATTAATATTTATATGCGTATGACCGTTTTTTCCCAGCGCTGCCTAAGAATGGCTCTTTGCGGATACATCAAAATTACTCATCATTGGGACAGTATCAGTACAGAGCTTTCCATCATCATGCTCCCGGATTGACTCATAAAGCCAGTGACACCAATATAATACTCCATCCCCCCACATTGCCTAGATTGTGCTGAAAAAACAGATGTGTCACACTATATTGCACAATCCTGATATATATTTATTAAAACATACTAATGCGAAGAATGGCAAAAAACATAGTGACACTGCGTAACACCCCTATGTCTGCTAATCCATGTCAGATTTTTTTCTTTAGAGAGATATTTTCGTATGAACATAAAGGCTTGCTTGCTTGAGGTGTGCTGCAGTCTATACAAATGCATACAGTATACGGTATACAGTATTTTCTAGTTAAGTATTCATCAAATGCAGCATGCTTCACACTCAAGGTCACTTTACACACAGCAAACACAAGAAAGAAGAAGCACCTACTTAGTGAGTTAGACAGTAAATAAACGAATAGCTTTGGATATCATACTTTCATTTCTTTAAACTTTAAACATGGAATGAAAAATCAGGAATGTCAGAATTTGTCATGCAAACACATCATCTGACAGACGCTTCTTATTATTTAATTTTTCCACACATATGCTAATGCAGATTAGCTTCAGTGTAAAGACATTAAGCAAGAGTCAGTTCTGAGACATCAGTAAATACAGAGCTCTTTCAGCTTCTCGTTATTTAGGAGGCAGATCTTCAGTCTGTGATTGAAGACATCCATGGTTTCACAGAGATGAGTGTTGATGCTTGTCCTGTCTGCCCTGCTGCGAATAGGTGTTAGGAGGTGATGCGTGTGTCAGATGTGGAAATGGGAGAAGTGGTGTGAAGGAAACACCACAAGTCATGTCAGGGGTCTGACTGATAGACGCTACGATAGTGAATTTTTAGAGTGACCCTGTAACATAGAGGCAGTTAACAGTCGGCAACCTGCAGTCTAGCGCACAGCTTGTTTTGAGCGGATTTAGACCCAGGGTTGCCAGGTTTCAGCTACATTTTCAGCCTAACTACATTTCAGAACGGCATGAAAGCCAGACAAAATAAATCAGGTGTTGTAAAAGAAGCATTTTTCTTCTGACTTTTTTTTTTTTTTGTAGTCTTTGTGTCGCCATGGTCTCCATGCATTTTTAATCTGCTGCAATTTTTCACACAATATCTAATCTCACTGCATTTACATTTTGCCTTAAACTTTATAAAACATTTTAATAAAATTCAAAAGCACAAATGCTGATAACCCTGCAATTAAATTGTTGTACCCACTGCTCCTCCCCTGAGTGTGGGGCAGCA
This sequence comes from Clarias batrachus, assembly GCA_003987875.1. Classification (NCBI taxonomy): domain Eukaryota; kingdom Metazoa; phylum Chordata; class Actinopteri; order Siluriformes; family Clariidae; genus Clarias; species Clarias batrachus. Next base: position 110,126 of record QMIH01001142.1, on the reverse strand, counting down.
CAATACCTGTCCCAGGAGATTTCGATACATCTTTGTTGCAGTTCCTACTTTTGACCACTAGGTACAATAGTGAGTACACAGTATATTGAGCTAAATGGGCTTAAATCTTTCGTTTCCTGCCTATTGAAAATACATCAAATAAAAAGCTGATACAGATACATATAAGGTGGCAGGGTATGCAAAATACCCACAGAATGCAGAAAGACAAGTGTGTTTTCTCACCCTATCAACGTAAGATTAAGTTAATTACTGTTGTTATAATTCTTACTTCGCAAGTCTGCAAGTCAGGATTTTTCTCCAGGATGAATGCACTGTATCTTTATTCTGTAAACGATGTAGGCTGTTCATTTGTTCTCGCTTTATAAAACCTCTCCACGCTGACTAACGGATTACATTTTCTGTGTTTTCTAATACCCTGAGACGTTTCTCTTCTCTCTGTTTTGATATATCGATCCACCTGAGCCTGGTAAATGTGATATTCAGATGGTGGCTTGTCTCTTTATCAGCTCTGCAGTGCGCTTAAAATTGAGCACACATTATTTTTCTCTCTGGGGAAATACGACTTTATAAAAGCACATTAATACGAGTGGATTTATCGGCACCGTGCTGAATGATGGCATCTCGTCAGGTTATGTATTGTACTCTGCTTTTGTCTGTGTTTTGTCACTTGGCCTTGTGTGTGTTTAAGCGTTGGTGATTTTAATCATTCGTTCTGGGCTGTCTATCTAGAAATATCTATCACTTGCCCGCTCTCAGTCTGTAATGCTAGTCATGCTGCAGTATCAAAAAACATTAATCAGGCTTTAGCACCTTGGTTCCTGCTTCGAGCATCTCTGAGCATGAACGGCTGTGTTCCAAATGGAGTTTTAACAACATTAAGGAGCGGCTCGCTGAACACTACAGTACACGACCTTAGTGAATTAGACCTGTGCAGGAACAGGGATGAAATAGAAAGTATTCCCAATGGTGACAGAGGTAATGGGTGTCGACTTTAAGGTAATAAAACATGTATTAGCGCCGAGCTAACAGGAGTGTTAGGACTGCACGGTGACCTTGATGCTCTGACACGACTTCGCTATAGAGCGGCATTTGATTGATTTAACTCAGACCGGCATCAAAATTCCATATTTCCTTTTTTATGTGTTTTTAAACAACTAATATAGCTCTCACATAGAAACATGGGGTGGGTGTGGCTTATTTAATTGACAATCTGTCAGTCATCTTGCATCTCCTGGACGACCCCACAAAGAGAAAAATCAATCTGTGGTTCAATTTACAAGCAGGAAATCAATAACGTTCCTCTCTCCAGTCGATAGATTTTAATTAATTGTACTTCAACCAACTGACAGGAAACAAAATGGTATTGTAATGCGATTACTCATTCTATAAAATAGTTCACTGTTGAGTTCTTGCCTTCTGATCGGTCAGAAGGTGTTGATTAATTTTCTGCAACTGCAGCCCTGACAGTGGAGCAGGTTTATATTAATGAGCTCGTTTCTGTTTCAGCGAGTTACAAATGAGATTTAATCGTTTCTATAGTAACTGCTCATTCATAGGGAAAAAACAACAAATAAAAAAAAAATGTGTTTTTTTTTTTTTGGAGAGCGAGTGCAAACCCGTGTGAATCATTTACACTGGTGAGCCAAAACATTACCATTACCACTAGATGAACTGAGCAACATTGATTACCAATTATACACCAGCGAACTGGTGGCAGGATCACAAGCACCCAAGCACGACCATGCCCATGGGCACCAAATGCCAGCCTTCCTGGTCCGGTCCAACAAGAAAGCCAATGCAGCACAACTCTCTGGAAAAAGTCAGTGCTGGCAATGATAGAAAGACATCAGAACTCCAAAGATCCCAATCCGATCCATCACCCTCGGAATGCGCCAGACAAAACACACAAAGTCAGAAAGTCTTTTTTCAAGAATCAGGTGTTCYACTTTCTGATTGATCCCAAGAACGACTGCTGTGGGCTTCTTTAAAACCATTCAGATGTTTTACTGCAGCGATCATACMGTGCTTGAAGTCTTCTGTAAATGTCACTTGCTTTTATGCCTTCATTCACCCGACGTTTCATCACGACGTCATTTTATCAAAGTCATTCCAACTTTCAAAAACAATGCCATTGCAATGTTGTTGCGACTATTTTCCAACAGTCGTGCAGCATTAGACTTCCTGCTGGGTCGAAACTGACAAGCAATCTTTTAAAGGGTTCTGTGGATAATATACTTTTGAACATTTTATGAAAATGGATTAATGAGCAACTGTGTATGATTAGGGCACATCCAGAGATCATGTCAGGACTTGACTTTAATGAGGGAATTGTGTAGTTAGTGATCTAGATTGTGTGTGTGTGTGTGTCTGTCTGATGTTATCTTTGAATTTCTTTTCAATGTTATGTAAAGGTTAGACTCCCTGATGATGAAGGAAAGTCTTGGAGCACTGCAGGATGTCAGATGCAATGCTTATCCTTCGCCGTGTTTGAGAGAGAGAGAGAGAGAGAGAGAGAGAGAGTAAAAGCCAAACCACTTCATTCATGATCTGAGGTCTCGTGATGACAGACCTGATACTGTGATATTAACCTCGGCTCGACTGAGCTTTAATATATATTTATTCCCCTTTGAAACACAAATGTTCTGTAGCTAAAATTGCTCGTTTTAAGAAGCCCTTGAGAATCACTCCAGAAAGTAATATATGTACAGTGTATATATATATATATATATAGTGCTCAAAGAAGAAAATGAGGCGCTGTGCTGATTTTTATTAAACATAAGAAAAAAAACTCACACACACAATAAATCTCTTTAAAAGCAGCAGGAGCTGGTAAGTTTTTTTTTTTTTTAATAAGCTTTATTTCTGCATTTCTTTGTGTGTAGTCATTTAGTTTTCACCTCAGGCTGTAGCAGGTTCTCTGTCAGAATCTCTTTAGCATTCTGCTTATGGTAAAAATTGATCTTGCTTTTCTTGCCTTATTTATCATCGCACACATGAGGATGGACAGCTTGATTGGTTTGAGTGCAGATGCATGTTACTGTTGTGGGAGAAATCCTTTATTTAGAAACAGAGGCCAGAGTGTGATATATATATAAGATGATAAGATTATAAGATTCTATAATAATTGCGATCTTACAAATATCATGATTATATATTACATTTCCATCCGATTTTATTACAGTGTTAAACCTTAAAACTCATTGTAATTAAATCTAGCGTATAACATTAGTTGCGTATAACATTAGTTTTCTTACTATTAAATGACACGAACTAAATTAAATTACAAGCGTTTAACATTTAACTGAGAATCATTATTCTGAAACCAACTTAGCAAATAATTGTGATAAAATTCTGTAAATAGTCAACCTGTAGGCTTATAACGAAACAGCAATGTTTTACCTGCTCTAACGCCTCCCAATGAGCATGCACGGCATCTAACGCATGTGATTTTCGGCTAATTAGTGCTAGTGGCAGTTTTGAGTCTGGTGTACAGTAAACGTGTGTAATGAGTGGGTTTGAGACTAATTTGTTCACAGGGTTTGGCGAAAGAGGCAGATCAGAGGCTTTAACATGCCTTATTTTTGATAATGTAACGCCATAAAAATGTGTTTCTGTTGCACAACTCGCAACCTTCTGAGCCAATCATTGGTCATACTGAAGTCGCCAGTCAAACTGAAAACTACCTGGTTCTGGGCCAATCGACTGGTTGATCTCTATTATAAGTGTTAAAAAAAAAAACTTATAAATCGATTTTGTAGGCAGAGTGGAGATGAGTGAATCGGAACACAAAAGAATCGCGAACCATAACTGAATCGATTTTTYTCCCATAATCTCCACCAATTAGGACTGTGGGAGGAAACCGGAGCACCAAGGAGAGAACATGCAAACTCCATACACTCAGACTCGCACTCTGCTAACCCCTACAACACCATGCAGTCTTTTATGCAATATTCACTTTTGCAGTCATGTTTAGACATTCGCATGGCTCAGAAGAAATAGCCGTCCACGCCTTCATCACCGCTCGCCTCGACTATTGTAATGCTTTGTGTTTCTCATATATAGCATTACTGTACATCGGTCCAAAATTCTGCTGATCCGCTCCTAACATATCTCTCCAGTCCTGGCTTCCCTTCATAGTTGACTTCAAAATTCCTTTGGTTGAAATGTTTTCATGGCCTTGGCCCTACCTCTCAGACCTGCTTCAGCCCTATGCCCAACCCCGGTCTCTCAGATCATCAGACACATTTCTGCTGACTGTATCCAAAATCAAATGCAAGCTCTGGGGTGATGGGGCTTTCTCTGTGTCTGTACCAAAGTTGTGGAATGACTTACCCTTGACTATTTGTGAGGCTCTGTTGCCAACTTGGCGACTTTCTCTCGGCAAATTTCCAAACTTTTTTTTTTTGTTACAATTAGCAATAATTCTAGTAACTTTTTCTGGCATTACTGGAGACTTTTCAGAACTTTTGGAGACTTCGACGTGAAAGCACRTATCATTCTGCAGTTACTGTCCTCAATAAGCTGCGGATGCTGCTGTGAGCCCCTCCCGCGTTCCAAAGCACTCACAGGTGGTCAGACTCCTGTASAAGTCCCAGTTGTAGTGATGGGAAGTTTGAATCATTTTAGTCACTCATCAAAATGAACAAATCGTATTTTGATTCATTTAGTTCATTTTGTTCTTTGGTTCTGAAATAAAAACTCACGTTTTCTTTGGCATTTAAACCAACATTTTATGTGTGTGATGTCACTGCTCGTGTGATGTCACCGCTCGTGTGATGTTTTATTATTTATGTACTTTGGGGCACTTGTCATTATAAATAAAGTTGAGTTTAGTTTAGAAGTAAAACATTCCAATGCTTTTTTTCTCTCTTTTTTCTTTTTGCATAGTCCAGAGTTTAAATCCACCAGTTAGATTTCCTCCTTAATGTGACCTTAATTTGACCTTAAAGTGAAGAGTCCCTCCCCCGGGTTGTCGCTCAGCTCTGCTGGTCTCTGGAGGGGTGTGGCTCAGCAGTAGCTCATTTCCATATCCACTGAAACAAGGCATTTGTAGGAGCAGTGAGACAGAGGGAGACTGAGGTATTAAAAATGCATTATCTAAATTTGATTTTAGCTTCAGCATTAACCCTTTATTGAAATTTTGAATTTTTTCAAGACTTTTTTACTTTTGTAATTTTGAAAAAGAAATTAAATGTTGTCAAATCATGGTCAGTGACATTACCATATATGGTTCTTTACCTGTTTTATTTATATATGTAAACAAAACAGGCAAGCTGTGATGTTACCAAACACAAAGTGTTACAAAGTGCCATTGTGGTTTAAAAAACAAAACAAAAAAAAAAACACTGTCCTTACATATTAGATGCAATGTTATTATTAGACATATTGTTGTGAGGCTTCACTTAACACACTTGTGCGTAATAAAAAAAAAAAGAAATCTATTATGCTTGGCTGATTTTTAATTCTGGATGGAAAATAGCATCTTTTTTTATACTGAAAAAAAAACATTACATTCTGCTTCCTCTTTTAAAAAAAGGACCACGCTTCATTGCTTTCCTTTCTTCCCTAAGACACTTTATCACTTCACTGCTTTCTCTCCCCTCTCTGTCCCTCTCTCTTCTATTCACATTCACATATGAGAAAAGCAGAATGAATCGAGTCCAGGCTGCGTTCCTCAGCTTCAGCTGCATCCCACAGTTCTGCTTCCCTTCCTCCCTACGAGGACGAAGGCACTGATTCTGTCCTGACCTTTAGCAGCTCATAATTCTCTCTAGGATTTTTTAAAAATTTCATTTAAAGTGCAAATCAACTCATTTTCATAATTACTTTCTTAAACTCAGTGGACCTGGCAACCCAGAAAGGAATAATGTACAGTACAGTTGGTGCTGCAGGTCATTTTTATGATTTTTTTTTTTTTTTATGTAGTCCTTTAACCAAACATATGTCTAAGCGGGAAGTGAGTTTTATGAGGATTTATTACCCTTTTGTCCAAACTAATTTTTGGTGTCATGCTTAATAAATGTAAAACTCAACAGCCACTTCATTAGGTACACCTGTTCAACTGCTCAGTAAAACAAATATCTAATCATCCAATCATATGGCAGCAACTCGGCTGCATGGATTTGGCCGTGGACACATGGTCAAGACGATCTTCTGAAGCTCACACCGAGCATGAATCGGGTGGAAAGGTGACTGAAATGACTTTTCAAACTGTTAAACATGACAATGAGTCCACTGTACTCACATGGCCTCTACAGGCAATAAATCTCAATCCGGAAGAGCACCTTTGAGATGTTCTAGAACGGGAGATCTGCAGCAACTGCTTGATGTCAATATGGAGCAGAATCTCTAAGGAACGTGTCCAACACCTGCAATGGATTGGAACCCTTTGCCCCACCTTGTGCCCTAAGTCTCCTGGGATAAGTCTTCTGCTGAATCTATGGCACAACGGTGTACCTAATAAAGTGGCCAGTGAGTGTAGTTACCTGGTGGTAAATATAAACGTCTGTAATGTTAGCTAAGGCGAAAGTACCATGTGTCACAGTTTATCATAATCATCCGTTTATCGTGACAGAAGGCGAGGCAGGTCTCAAGTGAGTGGGCGGGGCTTCAGTTAATATGAAGAACCTCAACACAGATCTGGCAAAAAGCTCATATCGTATTTTTAATTGTTTTGTAGCATATTGTTGAGTGTTAACCTGTGGCAATGTACTGCAAAAAAWGTCTACAAATAAGCTACTTTAGGACGTGGTTTAGCATCAAATGATGTAAAGTGGATAAAAGATGTAACCTTGAGTTGAGTGAGGTATAAATGTTCAAAGGAATATGGCTAGCAATGAAGTATACTGAAGTACATGGTATTCATGCTGTTAGTTTAATGCTTTTATTCTGTTGTGTCTCATTGAAAAAATGTTCTGATCATTTTTATGGCAAACGTGTTTAACAAAGAAAACTGAAGAAAGTAATGTTATTTGGTGTGTGTGTGTGTGTGTGTGAGAGTGTCGTTTAATGAAGCTCACAATTAAACCTCCAGCTCTTTGTCTGTCTGCAGCGTGTGAGCTGATGAATCAGGGTATCCTGGCACTGGTGTCATCGACAGGCTGCGCTGCGGCTCGTGCTTTACAGTCCCTCACGGACGCCATGCACATCCCTCACCTGTTCGTGCAGCGTGGAGGGAACGGAGCACCACGCGCAGAGTGCGTGTTCAATACCAGACCCGACGCAGAGATGTACACACTCGCTGCCCGGCCACCTGTACGGCTCGACCAGGTCCTGCTCACACTCCTGTCTGACCTGCACTGGCGCAAATTCATCATCTTCTATGATGCCGAATATGGTGAGTGATTTCATGATCATCGTGATCATCCTCATCCTCGTGAATATCATCATCATTATTATCATCATGCAAATCATTATCAGCATCATCGTTATCATCATCATCCTCATGACCATCACCATCATCGCTACCATCATCATCATCTTCATATCATCATCATCATCATGAACATTAGCATCATCGCCATCATCATCATCCTCATGAACATCATCATTACTATCGTGAACATCATCTTGTCATCATCATGATCTTCATGAATATCATCATCATCACCAACTTGATCACCACCAACACAATCATCATCATCATCAAGAACAAAATCATGAACATCATTATCAGCATCATCGTTATCATCATCATCTTCATATCATCATTATTATCATCATGAACATCAGCATCATCGCCATCATCATCATCCTTATGAACATCATGATCATTATTATCACCATGAATCATCTTGTCATCATGATCTTCATGAATATCATCGTCCTCATCACCACCATTATAATCATCAGCATCATCGTCAGTGTCATCTTCATCGTCATCGAGAACTTCATCACCAACTTGATCACCACCAACACAATCATCATCATCAAGAACAAAATCATGAACATCATCATCACTAACATTCTCATCACCATAATTATGATCAATCCTCACCATCAATGTCAAAGTCGTTCTGTTCTGGCAGAAACAGGTGCATTTGTATTGACATCAGGTCATTTTAATGTACTATATCCAGAGGAGGGAGGTAACTGAGGACATAGCGCCCTAGGGAATCTTCCCTTTTACTCAAGTACAGGATTTACAGTATGTACTTTCTCCACCACTGGCTTCAAATGCACACATGTCGTTAAACTTGTTATGTAAATTCTAAAAGCAAAAGAACTATTTTATTATAGTCAATATCMTTATCAGTTTCAGTCTATAGCRTCACAGAACGTGCATCAGTTTGAGAGGRTGAGTGTTCATGCGGGCCAGTGTAAATTTTGCTGACGTGTATGTGTTTACTACAGTAAATGAAAAACGGCACACTAGTTTAAACAGGTGTGTAAGAAGTGTCCATCATGAAACATCAGTCAGTTCTTCACTAATGTGTTTAGAAGAGCACTTCACTTAATACCTYATGGTGTTTCAGTAGCTCTTAAAGCCATGTGTTTCAGACACCTTTAAATATTTAAACATGAGCCTAATCTCATTTATCGTTAAAACCTTCCCAAAGAAAAAAGGAAAGAAAAACAAGTACACGCTTCACAGTCGCTTGCACAAACACACCCACACGCTGTCAGAGTGGATATAAACGCAGAACGCTCCTGTGCTGCTCAGACCGCCAGTACTGATTTGCTGAAAACTCCCAGCATGCCGTGCTGCTGCACCTCTGCAGCGTTTCACGTGGCGCTGTGTTTTAGCCATGCGTTATCTCAGAGGCTGAGATTTGTCTCAGCTTGGCGTTGTCATGTTGTCGAACTCTGTCAGAGCACAGCGGGGGGAAAAATGAGCTCCGGGGACGACTATTTCCATCTGCGCCGAGGTAAAGACTCACAGCTSTTTATTCACTCGTGGAATTTATGGCTGTGCTGTAAAAGTATGACTCTATATACACCTTACAGACACCCAAAGGCTTTTGATGATCATTTGGCGACTTCCCCCAGACAAATCTGAGAAAAGAAATGGACAGAGGCGTATTTTTATCTTAAATGGGCCGCCGCATCATGTTCACACCAGCACCAGGGAGCCATACATTCTAGTACATTCGGCACTGCTAACCTTCACAATTCCCAAACCAATTAAGGGCCCCATCACCTCTGATGAAGGCCATGAAGATCCCACTGGGTACTAAAAATATTAAAGAACGCAGGGGGAATGGGGTCAAAATGGAARAAATTTGCATTTATCAAGTTACTGCCTAGCCRTGTCCCTGGCAGGTTCTCAATGCATCTATCACATTGTCACTAATTTGACGAGCACACTCACCAGGACCAATGAGATCGAACAGAAGTATGAAGACGCTTACTACGTCGTTATCATACCACAACATGTAACTCAATGGATCAAAATCCTACTGGTACATTGCATTCGGAGACAACGTACGCTATCTCTGGATTTCTCATTCCCATGACAATTARCATTACGTTAAAATAGTGAGTTGGAAAAGCTTCTAACCTCACTAACCTTGCAGTATTAACATATTTCATCCGGTGTGTTTCAGATTGAAGATTTGCTTTAAAGCCTGGCCCGAGAGAGGGCGTTTCGGTGCTGCAGGCTCGGTTTGATGTTTAAAGATGCTGGGGAATATACAGCCTTGGAGGATTTTACATTGTCTGTCACTGGCTTTCTACCCAAGAAGAATTAATCACCCAAACTGTCACAACAAGCCATAAGCAGTGATACGGGCTGAACGCGGCAGTCCGCCCACTGCTCAAAGTCTGCACGGTCTGAATTCAGTAAACAYCCTTATCCAGAGAGACTTACAGAATTGATCCTCATGCTAATTAAAAAAGAAATAATAAAGCCTGACACAGAGTGAGGTTGCAGGAAGATAAACTATTCATTTACTGTTAACACTTCAAGGTGGCCAAAGTGGAACAACCACGTGCTTCTGTTGTTCTAAAACCTGGTCTGAAACCATGGCCATGTCAGGTTGGACGGTATTACCAGAGAATGACAACTTGCTGCCCAGAATTATCCCAAGGTTCCTGGTGATATCACAAGGTCTTGATATGAGGATGCATCTCTTGAAATATTCACCTGTTTCAGATGGTTACCGACCATCAACGTATCCACCATAAACATTTTAATACGATGCACAATGTGGTGTCCAGGTCATATCTGAACATGATTCCTCATGTAGAAAGGGAAGGCAAGAAAAACTCAATGGATGTGATAATCTGGTCATTCAGTACATTTAGGCTGAATTCATTTGATTACCACATTGCTGAGCCTAGATCTGACCAACTGAAGCAGCTATTAACCTAAACCTGACTTAATATTTTTCTTTGCTTGATTCAGGACAATAATAAGACCCTTCTGAAAATGCAACCATTTGTGGCCCGGCAGGGTAGCTTTATGAAGAAAGTAGGGATAGAAGGAGAATATATGTGGATCAAGCACTGAGCCTTGTGGGACGCCGCTYGAGTGTCTGGATCCAGCGGTTGTGGATCACCTTAATTGTCACCTGATATACGTGCCCCTGCGGGCAAGAAGCACACCACAGTCATGTTGGGTCAATAATTACCAGCCTTATAATAATGAATCACTGAATATTCCAATTGACAGTGTAAAAGGCTGTTGAAAGGTCAGAAAGGGATGGAACTAATGACTAGCACCATGAGCAGCCATAAAAGTCATTTCTGTGAAGTGCCTTGCCTTGAGGCCAACTCATTTTATACGCCATGTTCAAGAATTCTRTGGGGGGGAGGAAACAGGTTGCTCTGAACATGTGTATATCATGTGTTTTTTTTTTCATAAAGAGCCCTTGCTGTCCTGAAGGCAGTTGTTTAGTGACCAGACATTATGGGGTCATTTATGATGGAAATGTTGAAGCCAGCTATGATGATGGTGAAGGGKGTGGAGAATGTCAAGTGTATTGTGAAAGTGACGGAAATCATTTCAAGGAAATGAGGTTCCTCTGCAGAGTTCCATGACTTCCAGGAATTCTTTCTAACAGAGCGCAGCAATTGAAATGTCACCTCATACCTCCAGATTTGAGGTTTCAAACATTTTTTCCATACTTGGTAGGTTTCTTCCCAAAGTCCAAAGACTTGGCTTGTAGGCTGACTGGTGTTTCCATTATCGGTCCCTTGAGTTCCCTGGGAAAAGCTCCAGGCTTTACACCACCACCATCATCATCATCATCATCATCATCATTGCTTTAATTGGTCCTCATGAGCGTCATCAATACCACCACCACCATCACCACGATCGTGATCATCATCCTCATCATCATCACCACCATCATTGTCAACACTGATGATATCATCATCATCATCATCAATCCCATCATCATTATTATCTTTATCGCCATGATCATTGGACATCATCACTATGATGAATAAACAAGTTTTAAAAAAATGATTTCTGTCTCTGTATCATCATTTGTGCTGGTTTTCTTTCCTTCTCTTCTCGGTTATTTATTCTCTCTCTCACAGCAGGGTGTGATTGGGGTGAACACTGTCTCCTGTGTAACTCTGCACTGCTGATCGTTATATCCAAATTAAAGCTGAACGCTGAAGGTTAACGAGCAGCAAGACAATCCAATATCATATTTTAAAGTTGCAGACAGAACGGCCAGTCAGCAGTAGGRATGTCTTGGATGTGGAGCCACCTGTGCTGCCACGTTTCACTGGGGTTTGCACTTTCTAACGTGTTTGCACTTTTTTGTGCTGTTTTTGCGTTTTTTTGAATTGTAATGTGAAGCAAGGCGAATCTGTTTTGCTCACACTTATAGAGTCGGTGTCTTTCAGAATAGCAAAGCTGCAAGCTCAGTGATAGATTCTTTTTTTTTTCCCCTCACTGATGCCTTTTATTGATTTTGCCATAAAGTGACATACAGAACAAACTCTTTCTCTGGGAAATAAGTGAGAAAAGCCTAGCATCAGGTTGGTGTAATGGGAGTTGCGCTGCCTGCGATCATTTTTGATCATATTTCAGTRGGATTGTGTAATACTGGGTGAAAGCTGGATTACAGCTATTATACTGTAGGTGTGTATTCGGATGTGTTGTATTAAGGCTGACCTTGGTTAGCTGAGTAGTTCACACTGGATCATTCTATGTCTGGAATGGATAGGCAATAAGAGGACGGAGGCGGTATATTGTAAAATATARTCTTCCATCATGAGGCCTACATTGCTATGTATGCCCTGCTAGCTATTAATAAAATAAATTAGCATCTACAAGACATCCATTTTTTTTWWAATCTAAAATAACCTACAACTGGCATGTGTGTAATCATTTGAAGTTTCTTTAAGATATTAATTTAACATGCACAGAGTTTCATCAAGGCAGAGATCAAAATATTTTCTGCAGACTATGATGGCTAATTCTTTATTTTTTTWTTTTCTTCTAAATGCCATCAKCACAAATGAATTTCTTAATTAAATCATTTACTTTGTGTGTGTTTGTCATACATTTTAACAATAGAATGTTGAAATTTTTTATGAAAGCAAATGATGCCAGTTATCTTGTCAATTATTTCTGCACTTGGACTCAAAGAGCTCAAAGAAATTCTAACTTCACAGCTTGGAAAGGAAACAATCCAGCAAGCAGGGGGAGGCAGAATTAGTTTTCCGAGCAGCTCTGGGCACAGTGTGTGTGTGTTGAGAACCATGTCTGGTTTGTGTGTTTGTGTGTGTGTGTGTGTGTGTGTGTGTGTGTGTGTGTGTGTTCTTTGAGCTCTGTGTGTACGGCTGGGGAGGGTAGGATGAGAGGAATGGCTTGTAGTCTGCTCTGGTCCCTCGGCTCTCCTTTCACACATGACGACCCGCTGTAACCCCTGTGTGCCAGTGTGTGTGTGTGTGTTCACTCAGCGTGATGCTCTTCATGGCCTTGCAGGTCCACAGCACAGACCTCCTGGTGATGCAGCAGGCATGTGGATTCTGTATGGTAGCAAAAGCACAGAGACCGAAATGTCCTGCTGATTCGAGCACAGCGACGGCTCTCGCTCAGGCTGTTGACCTTTCCAGTGCAACCACTTCACTGTTTCAGCCGCAATATATTCATAGCTATAAATCCAGGTTCTAAAAAGCGAACCTGCAGAGTGTTTTAGCTGTGTGCAGTCTCTAATCTGTCTCCTGTTTTTAAGCCGACTCCTGTCCCTGCCTGTGACACTGTCTGCAGCCCAGAACTCATCCACAGTCAAGAATCTAACCTGTCTCCAGTCTCGAACCTCTCTCCAGTCTCGAACCTGTCTCCAGTCTCGAACCTGTCTCAAGTCTCGAACCTGTCTCCATTCTCGAACCTGTCTCCAGTCTCGAACCTGTCTC
>QMIH01001142.1:81310-96508 GCA_003987875.1 Clarias batrachus | reverse complement strand
TCTCGAACCTGTCTCCAGTCTCGAACCGATCTCCTGTCTCTAACTAATTTCCCGTCTCCTACTTCACCTCCTGACTCTCAAGTTTCGAACTGATCTCTAATCCATCTCCAATCTCCGACCTTTCTCTGGTCTCTAACCCATTTCCAGTCTTCTCTCACCCATCTCTAAATTCTAACCATCTCCAGTCTCTCTTCCATCTCTGTACTTGATCTTATCTCCGGTCTCTAACTCATCCCTGGTCTTTAAGCTAGCTCTTTCCTTTGATCTATACTAATCTGATCGTTGTGTAGTCTCTAATCAAGCCTTACTCTAACCCGATCTATTTCCAGTTTTTAACCCGTCTCTGATGATGAACCTATCTACAGGTTGTAACCGTCTATGTTTTTTTTTTTTTCGTTCTTCTGCCCAGTTTATAACTGGTCACTCTTGCCTAACCAGTGTCCATTCCCTAATCTTTCTTTGGGCATTAACCTGATCTCTGTTCATCTGTTTAGATCAATATATAAAAGCTGAGAAGGCTCAAAATATTTACTACACAACTAGATCTATAAGTTACATATTATATATGTTTATAATCAACTGATTAATGATGATAGACATGCATCACAGCGGACCATACCACTAATGCATTTGCAAATAAGTATAATTAATAATACTATAATTAAGACAGGCACCAGTGTAATGGACTAATTGATCATTCTCTATGATGATACACTTCCTAGAAACAGAATAAACAGCAGCGCAACAGTTGCTAATTAAGACGCTATTAGGCAACATTTGAGCTGAGTAATAATCGAATTATTACTAGGCTGGAGTATATGAAATTGTATCGATCCAGATGATGAGTCGTCGGGTCAGTACTTGAGAGGAACTTGCAAGCGCGGGATCAGTCGAGTCTGGCGTATCTGGATGATGCACAGGTCCAGACACTGGCTGATTTCAGGAACATGAAAATGCAGTCAGTGGAAAGTGATGGCCGGGTGCCCGGCCAACGCCGCTTTCAAATATATAGAGCAGAAAGGCGAAGTTTCGATGTTTCTGACCTCTTGTGATTGGACATTTCTCTGCTCTATCTCTCTGCCACCCTTAACCACATGACTCCGACTGTGGGTGCCACCATTAACGAGCAGCTCGTTAATGGTAGTGTAGGAGATGGCGACTTCATGGGGAATCTTATTGCTTAAACAGTATTGACTTGTCAGTTTCTGCCAAGCTAATCAGTGGTGATTTGTTGGATTTCCACTACTCAGAACACCTCCCTCAGAACCTTTTATCTCCGGCCACCACTGGAATATACTACAAGATTCACAGAAGTGTGTGAACGCAAGTGTTACAGAGAAGTTCCTATTAACTGCCCCCGAGGTCTAGAAATGACTCAGAGTGCGTTAGAACCTGGAGCGATAAGGAACACGCTTAAGTCGTAGACGCCGCAGGACCCTTAACGATGTAAAACCACTAGAAGTCACATAGGTCCGAATGTTTTTAGTCATCCTTCAAGGACTCATTTGCATCCCTCCCTCCTCGAGTGTGCGTTCAAGAGTGCGATCGAGTGTACGTTGAAGTGTGTGATCATCCTCTTGCTTGTGTGTAAAGTACCGCCGTGCTTCATAAAGCTGTGTGCAGCTTCATTAGGCAGTCAGATAGACAGGAACGAGTGACTCATGTCTCTGCCTGCTTGTTATTCAGACTTTCAGCCCTCCGCCCTGAGAGAGCGAGAGAGAGAGAAAGACCGACATGCATAGATTACCTGATAGAGATGTGGTATGAGTGGCACAGCGTCCAAAATTTATTGTTGAATTTCATTCACCATGACGTCTTTTAGCCCTATTTTTTTATTTTATTTTTTTTTCTTTACCTAATGTTTTCCTCCGGTACATTACACACAATTGACACAATGTTCGACAGCCTGCTGATAGCGGTGCAATATAAACCGAGTTTGGTCTCTTTGTCTTTCTCATGCGCAGCCCTTGAATCCCTCATCAAAAAAATTCTAGAAGCAACAATGAATGAAAGCAATCCTGATGTTTTCTCAGTCCCAGGAACATCGGGTTAGCCAAGGGTTCCCAGCATGCCATGCAATTTAAGTTATATTGAAACATTTCTTTACAATATTCTTTCTAAACTCGTCGGAGAAGCGTCTTAATGTTCTTGATCATCTTATCTCTTTCGCTGCCGTCACCCTCTCATTGTAGTGTGCATGAAAAGGCTAGCCAAAGGGCACACCTTATTTCCAGGAGCAAAAAGAAGCACTTTGGCGTCCATAGTTCCCAGTTGCCTAGTAACTAGTCTTCTGCTAACGCAGAGTGTGTCTTGTATTCAAGAAAGGACAAAATCACAATCTCCTTTTGAACGTGCTWCAAGTGGGTCATTTAAAATAGATCTCTTGTGCCCCTATGTAAGGTCAACATTTGTGTGGAGCAGCCCATTCAGCGTACACTGTCATTACCAATTGTCAAGAGTGCTCTCTGCTCCTTTATTGCTTTATTTGAAGGAACACGTAAGCTGTAAACATGTTAAGCTCCAAGGCAGACCCATGGCCTTCTATCATTAAGTTGTCTCTCCCTCTCCCTCTCTCTCTCTCTCTCTCTCTTGTCTGTTTCTATCTCTTTCTGTTTGTCTTTCTCAGACGTAGGAGGATTAAAGGCATTTCTGGATCAGGCATCTCGCTCGGGGTTGGACGTGTCTCTACAGCAGGTAGAGCGGAACGTCTCGAAGGTTTTCCTGACCCTCTTTAGCACCATGAAGACAGAAGAGCTGAACCGTTACAGAGACTCTCTGAGGCGTGCCGTTTTACTGCTGAGCCCACGTGTCGCCCATGCCTTCATCAACCAGGTCAGCACCAGGAAATCAATCACACACTTTTATCACTGACACGCCAGTCGCATACCCATGCCTTCATTAACCATGTCAGCACTGATTTTATTATTACAGGAATAATAAAATAAAATAAACCTGATGCTGTTTCAGTTTATTGGACTTGACCAAGAAAAGAAAATATTACATTGACTGGAAGTGGGTTACACACTGTCTAGTGAACCATTAAAACCCGGAGGGATAGTCCTGCACAATTCATTTCCTGAAAGATGATTATGGATGAGCATGATCAGAGATCACTTAAATGCCTGGTGAAGTTGCATGGTAAAAACAGCAGAACAGTAGAACTGAAGTAGAGCTACAGTGTGGTTAATAGTGAAAGTAAGAGCATCTCTATACAGTATCCACACAATGCAAAAAGAATTAGACAAGCACCTGAAGTCATGCATCCGTCATGCGTAGCACCCACTGTACAAGCTTTTGGAGGCAGTGTTATTATTAATTGGTCAGGGCTAGGCTCAGCATATTATGTTAAGTGGCAATAAAGTAACGTCAGATGATCACCTGCAGGTTCTGAATGACCAGCGGAGGTGGGTACACACATTCTGCCGTTAGGTAAAAGTAAAGGTCATATAAGTAAACATTAGTCAAGCAGAAGTAGAAATATCTGCTTTGTGATGGTTTAGATCCACACATGCTGCTCCTGAGCTCCCAGTGATCCAGACCCCTTCTGCCTTCTGCACTTGTCTTGTCTGACTCGTCCTGGTGCTGAACTGGTCTTCATGTTAACCCAGACATCTGTTATATTGAACTGCCAGATGCCTAACATCTCTGATATCACCCAAATGAGGATGGGTTCCCTGTCGAGTCTGGTTCCTCTGAAGGTTTCTGCCATCTCAGGGAGTTTTTCCTTTCCATCGTCGCCGTCGCCCTCGGCTTGCTCATCAGAGATAATCTGAGCATTATGATTTCTACACATTGTTCTCACTTATACACATTTCCATAATTTTCCGGTCAATTTGTGAAGCTGCTTTGAGATAATGATCGTTGTTAAAAAGCGCTATACTGTATAAATAAAAGTCTTTCATTTACTTTTGTACTTGAGTAAAAAAAACATATACTCACTTTCAAGTATCAAAAATACAGGGCTTGTATAAGCTTACATTAGCCTTTTTAAAAGAAAAACTCTCTCTCTCTCTCCTTCCCAATTGTGAACTTGCTATTTTCATCGCAGCCTGCAACCAGCTCCAATTCTAATTCCGAACACCTGTGGCGTTATATGGTGTGTCTCAAAAGAACGGCAAGTCACGCAGTTATTCATAATAGTCATTTCCACTTCAAATATTACACACCAATGCGGTTAGGTCACATTTCTGTCACAACCCCATGCAGAAATGTAGTTAAGTAGTTAAGTTAAGATGTTTTCTGTACTTTTGAGCGAAGTAAAAGTAAAAAGCATCCCCAATAATACCACTTGTGTAAAATACGGATATGTGAAATATGTACTAAAGTATAGTAACAAAGCACATGTACTCAGTTAGCTCCCACCTCTGTTAACCAAGTTATCACATCTGTGGAGTTTCTCCCATAGACRAGAGATCCAGCACAAACCTAATTTCAATGAATGCATTCACAGTGCAGAGCCACGCATAACACTAGAAGAGTTAATACAAGTTCTTTGTGAGTGGGAGAGAGACAGACCAGTGTGTGTTTACAAGGAATGGGCAATCATGTAGATGAGGTTTTCTGAATAATATTACATTTTGCTAAAAAATGATTCACATTCTATTTTTTTATTTATTTACCAAAACAGACGTGCACTCGGGTCCTGTACAGCAAGACTATTCAATGCGTAATTTACAGGGTGTTTTATATAATTACTGAGAAACATAATATAAAATAGGGGTGATGTGATCTGAACTGGTGCTTGATTGTGCAATTAACAGGAGCAGATCATACAGTAGCATCAAGGTGATACAATAGTCCAATTTAGCATGACCAAATTTTTTCTGCATTTAATAGTTATAAGATCTTTCTTAGACTAGTATTATTTCTGAAATAAATAGAAATCTAACAATTATTGCATTAAAGAAATGGCTGGAGGCATGAATCACTCCAAGGTCTTACACTGCTGAACATTACACAGCTTTTTTAGGCATATTTTTAKGGGAGTTAAATTTAAMATCCAATACATTWTTACWACACAAATACACATTTCATACATTTATTAAACTGGTGTGTGTCAGCTGTCTTTGCTGAAATGTGTAGGTAAGTCATTGGCATAGACGTGGATGCTAATATCACAGCAGTGGGCTTTTAAAACAGTAGACAAAATTTCCTTCTTTTATTCATTTTTTACCACGGTTTAATTTTCCTCAAATTGGTCTTGGCCAATTCGATTAACCAGCGAGCTCTAGCCTGTCATACAGCATCCACTAAATAAGATGTCTAAGAGCCAACAAGTGTTTTCTGGCTAAACTGTATATTTTCTATCTGCTACTCATGAAGMATCACAGGGTAGTGCAAGAGACTAAAGAAAGCCCTTCGTCTACATAGAATTCAGTACATGATCTCCCTGTCACAACTGGCTCATGTCACTGTGATCAACATCACCCCTATCCAGAATGTACAGCCAATTTTTCTTGCTCATACCCCCCTCTAGCCACGGACTATTGTGGCTCAAACTCATGTTGCCTCTGAGATTTTACATTTCATGCAGACCAGTAAAGTTGGATCTAGGAAGTGCTAGCCTTAAATATTCTGTTCAACAAAGAACAGTAAATCCCTGAGCAGTTAGATGTAGARGATCTAATGTGTACTGTAGTAGGGAAATCGAAGGCACCAACAATTTTTAACATTTTTGCTTACTGTATTTGTCTGTMAGTATCTTATTAAATGATAAATACAGTGGAACCTCAGATTACTAGTAACTTGGTTTACGAGTGTTCCGCAAGACGAGCAAAGATTTTTAATACATTTTGAYTTGAAAAACGAGCATGTCWTGTTTTTTTTTACACCGACACAYACACACATTCTCTCGCCTTTCCACCCCCATTCCCCGGCTTCACACAGACACACGCTCTGCTCTACACAGGAACTCTGCTTTGTCGAGATTCTTTTCAAAGGTAAGGTGCTGGTTCACTTGTTTTTTTGTTTTTTTTACTTTACAGCAGTGGTTCCGTTAGTCTGCGCTCTGTGTCATTAGAGAGATTTCTTTTTTTCCCGTTGAAACAGTGTTTCCGTTGTGTGTGTGTTTGTTGTGAAACTTAAAAAAGACGAGGCGAGGGAAGGGGCTAATTCCACACACACACACATACACACACAAATACACGGCGCCTGCGCGCACAAACGGAAACACTTATCTGTTGGGATTTTATTTTTTATTTTTTTAAAGGTAAAGGGCAGGTAAATTTGTTTTATTTTTACTTTATATGTTGTATTAATAATTTTTCTGTATTAATTTTTTTGGGCTGTGGAACGAATTATTTGAGTTTTCATTATTTCTTATGGGAAGGTTTGATTTGGTTTACGAGCCCACTTCCGGAATGAATTATGCTCGTAATMCAAGGTTCCACTGTATTTAAGGAGTAATAAGCCGCAAGACGTTTATCCATTGGATTTATTGGATATTTAAATAAGGAATTAATAACTAAATGCTTACTTTAGTACCTCTTATATTTTATGTAATGGAATTGTGATAACTTTCTATGAACTCATTTTGGAAAAAAAAAAAAAACTGTCCTGAAAATAAATGTATATTCTTCTTTTTTTATGGGGTGTGTCCCCAATTTTCTCCCTAATTTAGTTGTAGCCAACTCCTACCCATCATTATTAGGGCACTTTACTTTCATATCAAGGCAACAACTACCAGTTAGGGAGTGTGAGGACTTTTACAAGATTCCTCTGAGGCTCATGACTCCAGTTGACTTCATCTTTTCATAATGCTGCTCGCACACCGCCAAGAAGCGACGTAGCACACTCGGAGGAAAGCGCTATTCGCCCATTCCGCTTGCATAAGCTCACATATGCCCAAGATTGCCTAGTGTCATTGTAATCGATGTGAGCTTGTGCATATGCCATAACCTCATACCCAAGAGTGCTCTGCCAATCTGCTCTATAGACTCCTGGCTACAAATGGCTGCAGCATTATCCTGAAATTGATTATGTTCTGTAGATCTTTTGCTGGCTCATGTGTCCTGTTAGCCTTATAGGACCACAGATGCACAGGTAGTCGGACAGTGCATACTGTACTTGTACTATGATAGAGAGCTGTCGCCAAAYAACCGAAGTGAAATTAAAACTTGTAGGATGTTGATGATGCTGTAAAACAGAAATTTTAGTAAGGATTATGTTTATATTTTTCATCTTCAACAACCATTCTAATTAAAAATGTTTTGTGTGAAACGAAACTTTTTCCTGTTCGGTGTTGCTAATATGACTCCTTACAAAATCACAATCAATGGATGAGTTTGCTATGGGTTTTATTGTTATTATTATTATTATACYGTTTCCAAAATATTAGTTTAGATTATTTTATTCCTATTTCTATAAACACAACTGCAGGCTAATTTATCCACTAATTTATAGAAATTATATATGTATAAATGTATTTAAAAAAGGTTTAGTTTTGTTTTTCTTTTGTTTTTCTTTTTTTTTTACACCCCTGTGAATCAAATAAACCATGCACAAAATATGTTTATAGAACTTTTTCCTTTGGTTTTCAAAAATGGAGTTATCTCATTTTGCAGTCAAGCTGTTCATTAATTACAGTAAGTATGAGTTCCCTGAAAATTGATATATATTTAAAATATTTAAACCATGTAATAATTAATACTTTCCATTGACGTTGAGCSCAAATAAAGTTCAATGTTTAATGGTTTTAATGTACAGTTAATGATCAATTCAGYCATGTATTTAATTATTACCATGGCTGTAAGTGCACTTGTGTGTGCTGCGGTATAATAGGTTCAGTGTGCTTCAGTGAACTTTTTGTTTCCAATGGGTAGACACTCATCGGATTCATTGGCGATTTCGCCAATTTCGTGGTTATAACATTTAATTTTCTAGCACTGTGCTTTCGGTCAGAGTGAATTTTAATAAGGAGACTTCTGTACAGAAACACAGCGCTGATATTCCACTGAATAATCACGATGCCTCTCAGATGGAGAGCAGAAAAAGAGGAGTAATGGCTGAAGAGCTCTTATGATTTGATTTAACGTTTGATTTTTCCAATGGTTGGGGGCGGAGATGGAGGAGATCGAGGTAACCATGGCAACGAAATTATATTTAGCATAACAAGGTCTGTATGTGAATTAGCCTGAGCTCTGTGTGTGTGTGTGTGTGTGTGTGCGTTCGTGTGTGTGTCCATCTTGACATAAGTGAGAATGAACCAAAAGAATACACAGAAGCGTGCACGCTAGGATGTCCTCATAATCGATCCTGACCCGCATTCAGGAGGCACTGCTATGGTTTTTTGGAACCATGTGAAGAATAAAAACTGCTTTTAGACGAGCTCGGGCCGGATAAAGCACCTCGCCCACCGGCTGCTGTGTTGCTCCCTAATGTGTGCTAATGGTGCATTAGATTACTGTGGAGAGAAATAATAATATTATCCAGGCTCGCCAGTTTAAATGAGCTTCTTTTCACAAGGTTGACGACTCTTACAGCTAATAAGGGAGTAATCTTCCTACTTCTATTGTGGCACTTTTAGCTCGGCATGTATTTACAAGCAGCAGAGACACTTTTAAAAATTAACCTCATTATCAGCAGTTACACAAATTCTCCCAGATGTAACGTAAAACCTGTGGAAGGACGAAAGAGAGAAAGAATGTGCATGTGAGTTCAATCACAAAGCTGCAGTATGTGATTTCATAGATTATGAAATCAATTTTTATACCACATAAACATATGCCACAGCTTTTATACGGAAAACATAAGCCTCTTGCGTCTGCAAAATACTTGTTTTTCTTTTTCTATTRAGTATTTTTGARCGATCTGTGCAATACTGCCACCTACTGGACTGGAGTGCAGAGCAGAAGATCGTCAGGGAAAGATAACTGCMTTGTACAAGACGTGGCGTATAACCCACCAACGACACATATTACATAACATTTCATTGTTTATTAGATAGTATGTGTTTATTACATTTGTGCTATTGAGTCAAATCAAATTCGAATCAATGGTCTACCCATGATTCACAACTCTGTCCATTACAGGAATACTTCAGGCTTTTTAACTCTGTCTTAAAGCAAAATTGAGGTGCATCTAAGTACATTACCATACTGGAGGTCTCGGTCGATATAAATTTTCCTGCTCTGCACACCAGCCATGACATTTGTCACCTGGAACGCGAGTASTGTACAGTGTAAGTAAATGGGGCCAAATGCTTTTACATTGAGATTCAACAGATTCCAAATGAAGCTTCTGCAGTCCCATTAAACTAAATCGTATTTATAGGATGTATTTCTCRTAAATCGTATTTTTATAGTATTTAGTACAAATTTAGCTCTTTTCTTTTTCCCTAGTCACATGGTTTTGGTTAGAGCTACTTCTGTGGAAAGAAACGAGGTAAAGTTGTACGTCCTAACTTTGAACGATACGAACTTGGTCTAGATTGAGAGGCCCTTAATATGAGTCCCTTAATATGAACCTTGGAATGCATTTTTTCATGAAACATGGTTTGGGGAATTTGGCACCATTTACTTAAACAGTACTCGCATTCCAGGTCGATGTGAGAATCAGGAAAATCTATGAAACCTATGCTAATGTACTTATATGCGTCTCAATTTTGATGTAAAACTATCCCTTTAATGTATTTCATGGAAAAACATTCACTTTTTTATGTACAGTAAGTGAGGAATAAAATGGTGTTATAGGAAAACAATCATCTCTGTAATTTACAGTAACAGTTCAGAATGGGGTGGCAAGGTGGCTTAGTGGTTAGCAGCTCCAGGGTCTTGGTTCGATTCCCGTCTCTGTGTGCATAGAGTTTACATGTTCTCTCCCNTAAATCGTATTTTTATAGTATTTAGTACAAATTTAGCTCTTTTCTTTTTCCCTAGTCACATGGTTTTGGTTAGAGCTACTTCTGTGGAAAGAAACGAGGTAAAGTTGTACGTCCTAACTTTGAACGATACAAACTTGGTATAGATCGAGAGGCCCTTAATATGAGTCTCAGCTGAACCTTGGAATGCATTTTTTCATGAAACATGGTTTGGGGAATTTGGCACCATTTACTTAAACAGTACTCGCATTCCAGGTCGATGTGAGAATCAGGAAAATCTATGAAACCTATGCTAATGTACTTATATGCGGTGGCTTAGTGGTTAGCAGCTCCAGGGTCTTGGTTCGATTCCCGTCTCTGTGTGCATAGAGTTTACATGTTCTCTCCCTGCTTGGTGGGTTTCCTCCAGGTACTCCGGTTTCCTCCCACAGTGCAAAGACATGCAGATTATTCTAATTGGTGTTCCAAAATTGCCTGTAGTGTGTGTGTTTGTTTGTTTGTGTGTGTGTGTGTGTGTGTGCGTGCGCGTGTGCATGCTCTGTGATGAATTGGCACCCTGTCCAAGGTGTACCCCGCCTCATGCCCTAAGCCTCTTTGGATAGACTCCAGGCTCCCCGCGACCCTGTTAAYAGGATTAAGCGGTATACACGATGAGTGGGAGTGAGTGAGAGTTCCGAATGGATTATTTTCCCACAATAACACATGCAGAACTATTTTATTCCACTGACATTAGGTTAATTAATTCTACTGATTCATAAAGAGCACAAAAAAAAAAAGAAAGAAACAACAGACACACACATGCAGCTTGTCATAAGGCAGCTTGTCCTATCCTGAAATATTTACATCATATACATACAAATAAATGTTAAATAGGTCAAATAAAAATGTCTCCTAAAAGAATATTTTAGATGTCCCTCTACATTTAGGCAGACACCCTTATCCAGAGCAACTTACATTTGTATTTATTAYACACRTGAGCAGTTAAGGGTTAAAGGCCTTGCTCAACTTGGCAGCTGTTTGATTTGAACCTGGGACCTTCCGCACCTCCGGACTGCCCAATGCCTTAACCGCTGAGCTATCCCAGACCCTGTAATTATGCTGTTGCCATAGAAAGCGTATTAAAATAASAGTTGTGATTTCTGACAGATCGGACTTGAGAATTCAGCAGTGCTGTGGTGTAAATTAGGTTTAAAAAATGAGTCTCTGTGCAGGATAAAAAAGAATCCAAAGAGGAAGAAGTGTGAAAAACATTTGCAGCGCTCAGAGTAATTAGCGACCCTAAAGGCCAGGGTGAGAAGCAGTCTGGCTTTACAGGATGCACGCAGCAGCCTTATGCAGGATACGTGCGTTCTCACCCACTCTACTTTAAATTCTGTAAATGAAAAAAAAACCCGCTTTGCTTCGAACCTGATGAATAACACGAACACAGTCGAACCTGTCCGCGTGTCATTTCAGGAGTCTTTGTGCGCACCGTGCATGCGAGCCCGTGTGGGGATTTCACAAAACATGTCTATGACCTGAGGCAGAATCAAGCAGCTGGGTTATTAACATACTGTGGGAATAAATTTATATTGTTCACAGTATAGATGCAAATGTGTGTGTGCGTGTGTGTCTGTTTTTATTTATTACTATTCTGTGCTCTTAGCAACTTTGTGACAATGACTTAACATTTAATGTTCATTCTCTCTTTTTTTTCTCTGTCGCTGTTCCTCTCTTCCTCAGGCTGTCGAGACAAACCTCGCATCCAAGGACTCGCACTGGGTTTATGCAAATGAAGTAAGAAAACACACACACACACACACACACACACACACACACACATATACAGACTGGCAGAATAGAAAGCACGGTTATATACTGTATTAGAGCTTACGACTTAATAGTTTGGTGTGCATGGTTGGGTTGAGCCATTTTAGTGGATTTGCTCCACCCCCTGTGTGACAGCACTCCATTAGTGACAGCTCCTCTTCAATACTGTACCAAAGCCAGATACCAAGCCAATCCTGCATATTTCGATTCATTATAAAGAGGATCAAGCCACCTACAATGATTATGTAATAACAAGAAATCGCAACAATCCACTTTTGATTAACTTGTCCCGTGTCCCGTGTCCCCACCATGTGATTTTGTCCTGATTGTGATCCCTAATTTCTAAGATGTGGAAAAGCCCTGTTAACCCTGGTGTAGACAGTACAGTAACCGTGTGTGTTTATGAAGGTTTATGATCAGCTATTATATACGTAGTGTTCATTTAGTTAAAGTTTACATATTGTATTTCTACATAAACATGTTTACATGAGTCGTGTATGTCTGTTCAGTCACTTTTTAAATTTGCTGTATCCGTTTCCGTAGCGTTAAAGGAGTTTCCCATAAATGCCCCTTTGCGGAAGTGCATTTTGCTATCCAATCAGAACCTAGTGACTGGAAACAGCTTGGAAAAAATATATCCCTTCGTTTTAACCCACTGAAGTTCAGGACATGGCAATTTCCACACATTTTGAGACTTTTCTCACCTGCATGTTTTGACAAACAAAACAAGCTGAAAAAAGGTTTTTCAGCAGCAACTTATCTTGCTGCTGAAGATATAGTACTGTACAAACTCTTAAGAACTTATGTATTTATTACAAACTTTGTCATAGATTATTATTATTATATGACTTTATTTTTGTATTTTATAACTTCACTATTGAGTGACATTTGAGTGACACTACATTTCTGAGTTTCAAACATCAGTATTCCATCACAAAATTAAGAAAGCAGCACATTATATAAGCAGCCACCTTTCAGACAAAAAGCCAAAATGGAAGCCACCTGGGTTTTGCATGCAAAGAAGAAGCAGCTGCACCAGTCAAAGTCCTCAGAGGAAACTGTGGGTGGTTCTGGAGGATGCTCAATACGACTTAGTAGCACAAATTGAACTTTAGACTGAAGGGTCCTTAAAGCGTCCTCACACCAAATACTGCCTTCGCTTCATTAATTAATGTTTAAGACATCCTTGCTCTACGTCTTTTATTTGATTTGGACAGAGTAGAGTTGTAGCTCTATATGAGCCCTGATTTCAATTTTGTATCGCCAAACCGGTTCAACTTGACGATGACATCATGAAATAACACTCTTACTGTACTGTATATCTACACACAGTGGATCTGTTTCCACTAAACGCCAAGGAAATCAGCTTAAAACCTTCCACACTGATCCATTGGTACATAATCACTACAGTAGTCCTCAAAATTACTATCCTGGAGATGCATCCAGCTTCAGCATGCAATCCAAGCTATCATTAGAACCATTAGCCTGACAGTGTGTCTAGTTTTAACAAAAAAAAAGTGTGACAAACAGCACCTTTAAAACAGTAACACTGATAGCGGAGTCTCTCAATGTTTCTATACAAAGCACATCTCTGTGCTCTTTTATGTCTGTTTTGGCCAAATAAAATGGCGACTCMTGGGCAGCGTCACAAATGTCAGGCAGCTCTGAAGAGTTAGTTCATAAATAACACATATGCTAATGTGTTGTATGAAGAAAAAAGCAAGGTGATGTGTTTTAAGTGTTTTGCATAAACACACACACACACACACACACACACACACACACACACGCACACACATACAAATCAAAGATTTGTGAGACTGTCCAAAAAAAACATTTTCATAATAGATTCCCTTTAATTGTTAATGATATTTCTAAAGCAAATTAAAAAAGTCTTTTAAAATAAAGGAAGCCCACAAATGAAAACAAAAACTGTAATAAATGTACAGTACATGTATACTTATATATGTCTACTAAGAAGACTCCCTGCATTCACGTGAAAGATTTATCCAACATACGTGTGTGTGCATTCGTTAATCCTCAACTGAATTACCCCTCAGATCATGCGGACCTTTGTGTCACTCTTCCTCCATATGCACCAATTCAGTCTTTATGTAAATGAGCTCCTGCTGAGCCGCACCCCCGGTGAACACCAGAGCCGAGCAATAAGCGCTTCTTATATGAAGGTCACATAAAGGGAAAAACCTAATCGGTTTGTTTAAAATGCAGCCAATACAAAAAAAAAGAAGAAAAAAAATAATAATAACAAAAAGCAGCAGGACCCATCAAATTAAGTAACAAATGACTAAGAGTGAATTTTGCACAATAGGTGACCTGTAAGGATGCTAAAGAGCTCACTGCATCAACACTTGCACTAGAGTTACCTGCTCTAATCACAGTGAGTCAGTGGATGTATTTATCTCTACAATGCACATTTCATTTTTATTTTTTTAATGTCTCTTTCTTTCAGGTAAGACCTAACCTGAATTTATTCCTTTGTTCTTAATCGATGGATTGACTCACTCGCTCCATCTGCACACTGCACTAAATCACATTGCTCTATTCAGGTCACTGTGCATACTATAATTTTGAATACACCGCCCACATCTTTCACTAGGCAATGCCATTTCATGGTTCATTTTCTGTTTCATCTAGAAATATGTTTACTTAGGTAGCAGTGTTCCTCTGATTACTGTTTATTCATAATATTTACTCATATAATATGATTAACATGTACCTGGCTGCCATTACTCTAAAACACTCTAGTATTCTGTTTATCTCCTTCCTGTCTTTTCATAATATTTCCCTGAAATGATGACAGTACACACTCCACTGAGATGGATTTCATGTGAATAATTGACATCTTACCATCATCATGATCATCATCATCATCCATGGTAAAGCCATTACTTAGGGACATTGTGTCTGGTTTTATCGCTTCCCTTCATTTAAGTATTTCCCATCAGCAGAGATGTGAAGGCAAGTGTCTCCGTCTTTCTCTTTTTTTGTTGCTTATTTGCTTTCATCAAACTGGGTGTAAAAATGCACATACCAAGCGCGGAACTGGTCATTTCGACAGGCTACTGACAACTATTGACACACATACTCTGCTTCCACGTCACTGATACATTTATGAGCGGTTGATGGCTACTCACTCACTTTTGATACACCAAAACTACTGATACCCTGCTGATACAGAATCAAATGCTGGTACACTTCTGTCACACTATACTGCTGAAACAATAAGGACAAATCTGACATATCAGTGACGACCTGGAGACAAACACTTCCCACACACTTCTAACACAATAATGGCAAATTGCTGACAAAATACTAAAACACTGTAGACACACTGCTGGAACTGCTGACACTGCCAATACACATTACTGATTAAATGCTGATACATGGCTAATGCAACATTTATAACAGAGTAATGACTACTGATACACTGCTTATACACTACTTACACACTGCTGATACAGTACTGATACACTACTGATATACTACTGATCCACTACTGTTACACTACTGATATACTGCTGATACACTACTGATATACTGCTGATACACTA
>QMIH01001142.1:50331-75147 GCA_003987875.1 Clarias batrachus | reverse complement strand
TATATATATATAGTGGAACCTCACATTGCGTGTAACGTGGTTTACGAGTGTTCCGCAAACCAAGCAAAGATTTTTTATAAATTTTTAATCGGAAACCGAGCAAGTATTAGTTTACGAGCGCCGAGTATCATGTATCACGCATGAGACTCTTATTTTGACAACGAGCGTCACTCTCTCACCTTTGTATTATTTCTTATGGGAAATGATGATTTGGTTTACGAGTGTTTTGTATATACAGTATATGTAATAGTTTGACTTGCTTTAGTATGCATTTTAAATTCCGTTCATGACAGTATGGTGTGTGTGTGTCCAGGAAGTGAGCGATGCCGACATCATGGACCTCGTCCACACGTCTCTGGGTCGTCTCACGGTCATCAGGCAGATTTTTCCCGAGTGGAGAAACAACGCTCAGTGCAGGAGAAAAAACCAGAGAGTAAAGTCACTGCTGTGTGAGCCTCAGGAGGAGTACCTGCACAGCCTGGAGGTAACACACATACACACACATGCACACACATCCCTAAATCCATCTAATGCAATAAGAGAGGCCTGAAATGCTTTTCCTGAAACTGTCGTCCTAAAACAKTTGTTCATAAGCTCTGAAAAAGACAGCTTTTTTTTAACTACTGCTCGTCTAGAAAGAATCAATCAGATGCAAAAAAAAAAAAAATGTTTTTTGTTTCATGTAGACCAGATCGATTGTGCCTCCTACAGGAGTTGGTCTTTCATTTAAGGTGCTATTTCGTCCATTAATGATCCTGCATCAGACTAAACACAAAACAGACCCGGTTTCCTGTTGACCGGACACACACCTAATCATATCTGAGTGTGAGCGAGTGTCTTGCTAATAAAATCTCTAAATTGAACTGTCTTACACAGGATCAAAAATGGACTTTTTAATGATCTAACATGACATATTGATGCGTGCACATATTGGACCGCTTGTTGTAAATAGAAACACCAGAACTGCCGCCTGATCTATTTAATGAACAGTCAGGCCAGAACACGAGGTAATATTTCTATCATAAAGGCGCAGAACTTTTATTATCACTTTTATTACTCACTTTGGCTACTGTACTGTACCTACCTACTGTATGTCCCCGTCTGTCTGTCTGCCTTTCTGCAGGTCTCCAGTCTGTACCTTTATGACAGCGTGTTGATGTTGGCGAACGCGTTCTACCGGAAGTTAGAAGATCGTAAGTGGCACAGCATGGCGAGCCTGAGCTGCATGAGGAAATCGACCAAACCCTGGAATGGTGGCTGGTCCATGCTCGACACCATCCAGAAGGTAGAAAAGAATAAGAACAAGCACAGAGTGTAACGCACACAATGTACATCATTTTAGTTCCCTTTTTAATAACTCTCTTCCACGTGTAAATCTCTACAGCTCTGTATGTCCGTAAAAGGTTTAATAGAAAGGCCATGACATTTCCACTCATGATTAACACCTGCTCGGGTTCTCTGATCCGTAAATGCAGCTGTCAGCCTCAGGATAAACTTTTCCTAACCTGAGATGTTCAGGGACACTTTCAAAGCATCAGTGGATTCTTCTGGATTTCATCTGGAGTTAAGCTGTCTGATAGTGGCATTGTGGTTGTTGATTGTTTCTTTGTTTTCCTTTCGAGTCACTATCCGGTGCCCACAGCTGTGTTGACAAGTGTTTGTGTACATTTCCATGTGCATTTGGTTTTGAAGTGTGCCACATACTTGTTGATACCATGCCTATGGTTTTTGACTATGTTACTGGTTTCTGTTCACCTCTGCATTTTTGCCCAAGTAACTCATTCCTATTGCATTGCCTGGTTGCATTCCTATTCTGCTCTACATTTTGCATTGGTTTTGGCTGTGCTGCATAAGACAAAGAATCTTAGCCTGCAACTGTCGCCTTTCGTGAGACTCCAGAGGTGTTGCGGCTGCCCAGGTATGAGGGCAAACGAAGGCTCCAAGCAAGCTCGGGTCAGCTCCGGCCTCACAAGCCATACACAAGTCAAAGTCCATTAAAGCTAAAGCAGGCTCACTGGAACCACATGGCCGCCTCTTACGGTATGCCACACGCACGCCACAGGGCCAGAGTGTGGAGTTACTGTACACGTCCCGCTCGTATCACAGTGCCACAGGGTTGCCTACTGTAACTTGTGAGAGCTGCATCTCTGGGGTGAACCTGTCATGTACAGTATTTCCCCTCGCGTCAGGCACTGCACGCTGCGGCTCACATTCTCAGCTTCTAGACATCTACATCTGTTTTGTCAGGTTCTTGTTTATGTCGCCATGTGCATTTAGCTGACGCTTGAGTCTGACTAGGCTCATGGGTTGTTTATTCCTTGTTTGTTTGTTTGTTTGTTTTGAGGCAGGTCTCGAGCCTGACCAGGGTGATAGATTTTTTATTGTTTCTTGTTTATATGTTTGTTTTAGGGATGGATCTTAGGCCTAGCTGAACTGATGGGTTGTTTATTCTTTGTTTATTTAGTTTGGTTTTTGTTTGTTTGTTTGTTTTAGGGCCAGATCTCAGGCCTGGCAGGGCTAATGATCTGTTTCTATTAGATTTGGGGCGGATCTCGGGCCTGAATGCACTGATGGATTGTTTATTGTTTATTTGTTTGTTTTAGGGGCGGATCTCCGGCCTAACCAGACTAATGGATTGTTGATTGTCTGTTGTGTATATGTTTATTTTAGGAGCGGAACTCCGGCTGCACCAGACTGATGGATTGTTAATTGTTTATTTGTTTGTTATAGGGGCGGATCTCAGGCCTGACCGGGTTGATGGATTTCCGCAGTAACGGGGCGAATTCTCATGCTCAGTTTGAGGTTTTGGGGACAGCTTACAGCGAGACATTCGGAAAAGACGTCAAACGTGTAAGTGATATTACAAACCCCGTTTTTTTCTTGCCGTTATCAGTTAATGTCTCTCTGCCTGTCACTCGTTCCTCTCCTATCTCTCTCTCCTATTTCTCTCTCTCTGCCTCACTATTTCTGTCTGCTTCCTCTCTGTATCACTTTCTCTCTTTTTATTCCTTCTCTCTCTCTCTCTCACTAATCTCAACATTCATTAATTAACACACACACACACACACACACACACACACACACACACACATTTGCATTCATGCTCTCTCCTTGCTGCGTTCAGTCTTCAGGCTTGATCTGTTGCTCCTCTTTTCCTTCTGTCTCATTTCTCTGCCTCATCCCTCCATCATCATTACACACTCACCGTCTCTCTTTCGTCTTGCTTTTGTTAATCTGTCTCTTTTTTCGGCTTCTATTAGCTGAAAGTGTCATATCCAATAACATAACTGAGATGATGGACATGATGCTCTTTCTTTCTTTCTTTCTTTCTTTTTAGACATGTCATTATCCCTTGTTCTCTCTACCATCTCTGCCTCGCTTATTTCACATATGATCGACGGTCTGATTGTGTTTGTCTGCCCTGTCCTCTGTGAGAGCGTGTATCTGTTCTGAACCCTCTGCAGGGTGGGTTCACGCAGAATGTCTTTGCTTTATCGAACATGATGTTCACCATTAACGGGCTATTTTTAATAATGTGCACTTAGACGAGTGATTAATAATAGATGCGGAGTATCAGAGACCAGACTGCCATGCATATTGCCAGGGCCCCAAGGACACACACACACACACACACACAAGACCTTTAAAAACTTAACCAGCTATAATATAATGGAAGTACGCATCATTCTTAAACAGTATTTAATAATAGATGGATTTCATATACCTGCATGTTCCTTTAAGAATTCTAAACAAATGCATGTAACTAAGTGTAACTAATAACCAGAGATCATGTGATATTCGAAAATCTCTGCATTAATCTGGGAAGGTTTCCGTGTAGATAAAATCGTTGACCATGAAAACGCAGCCGTTACACAAAGAGGAAAAAAGTATTAATTATCATCTGAATCGTGAAGGAAGCGCAGGCCTGTGTTTTTTGACCATTATAATTTGATTAAATTGACATATTTTACATTTTTCTGACTCCATGTCTGTGGACTAGAAATTCTCTGGAGCTCCAGCTACTCTATTTTACTTTGAAATTATTATTAAGTTCCTGCCTGATACTGATAAAGTGATAACATATTCCACATCTTCGCTACATCGATTTAACCGAATTTGACAGACTGCTACGAGTTTGTTTGAATAAATGAATACGAATGTGAAAAAGAAGTCGGAAAGGTTCTGTGGTCGATTGTTTGGACGTGTAATTAGCAAACCTGATATCGGCTTTCGCTTCTACGCCGACGATAGACCATTATCTTTTCAATTCGACAGCCCAGATACCCAAAACAGAAGAATTTGAAAAAAAAATAGAGCAGCGTGTGTGAATCAATAAAATCATGGAAATTACAACAAAACACTTGTATTCTAATTTCACCCCTTGAGATCGACATCTTTTGTGGAATAAAAATAAAATAATCGATAATAAAAAGAATAAATAAAAAATAAGCGATGATTAAGGACTTTGACGCAGAAGACTAGACGCTAGTTTATCGTTTATCGTTTGATGTAATTAACGTCTCTAAAGTGTTTATTATTATTATTTGAGATCAATACCAGAAATCGGGGCCATGCAAACCTGAAGAGCTAGTRRATGTTTTTTKAATTATTTAATGGGTTGCTATCATCGTGTTGTCCTGCTGTTTAAGACCATAATGGTCAATGCAGGCAGCACAGTGGCTCAGTGGTTAGCCCTGGCACCTTACACCTCCAGGGTTTTGGGTTCGGCGTTTGCATGTTCTGGCAATTCATCAAGCTCACTGCCAGCCAGCCTCCACACCGAAGAAGCGGTAGAGAAAATAGATAGGTGGTTGATGGTGTATAAAGTGGAAGTGTGACGGGACTTAGTACCAGCTCACATGGTCCTACTGTACATCATCCTTATACCAATGAACATTGAATTTTAGGAATATCATTTCAGATATATTTTAATTAATCTATATCAAACTTGAGGCCATACTGAATATGTACTGACCGAGTGTAATTAATGGGTTAAAGTAGTTTTAAATTTCTTACTGCTGCTATTTATGCAAAAGGTGAGGAAAATAAACCATGGACATGATAGACAGTCCTGAGAAACTTATGGGATTTACTTTATATTTACACTTCTTCTGCTTTAGACCATCAGGTCTGTTAAGTTCCAAGTCCTCAGGGAAAATCTCAAATACAATGAAACTTTGGATTGCGAGTAACTTGGTCTGTGAGTGTTTTGCAAGACGATCAAAAAAATTTTTGTACTGTCTATTATAACATTGTGACCACATGTGTGTGCGCTTGCGTAAAGCAAAAGCAAGTGTCATTAGAGAGGTTCTTTGTTAAAGATCCAGTTTCCAGAGTCTCTCTCTGTCAGAGAAAGCAGTGATTTCGATAGTGTGTGTGTGTGTGTGTGTGTGTGTGTGTGTGTGTGTGTGTGTGTGTGTGTGTGTGTGTGTGCATGCGAGAAAGAGTGTCATTAGTGAGGTTCCTTGTTAAAGAAGTTTCCCGACAGAGAAGCATGAGTGTATGTGTGTGTGTGTGTGTGTGTGTGTGTGTGTGTGTGTGTGTGTGTCATCCGCTCCTTCCTCCTCTCCTCTCTCAAAGGTTTCTAAGGTAGAATAGCTAGGGATTCTTGCTCTAACAGTAAAGTGCAGGTTTATTTCTTTTTTTATTTTGACTTTATATTTTGTATTAAGTATTTTTATATGGATATTTTGTGGAACGAATCATCAGATCATCTAATCATCGTTTTCATTATTGTTTATGGGGGAAATTCACTTTGATATATGAGTGCTTTGATATACAAGCATGCTTCCGGAACGAGTTATGCTCGCAATCCAAGGTTTAACTGTAGTGTTAAATAGAAAGCTGGTGCGCCATGTAGGGTGTACAATAACTTCTTCCACACAACAAGCAGTCCCCTCGATCAAGGGTTAGAGAGGGATTTGTGATTCAGCCTGGATTAGAAGCTAGTTGGCTTTGCAGCTCGCTTTAGATGTGAAAAAATAACACTGATAGTTCAGAGGCAATTCAGAATGACTTAGAAGCAGTTACTAAGGAGACATTGTGTTGTTTAAGGAGACACAACGTTATCAAATGTGTTTTCTTGCTGAGAGTGCTTCTGTGACTGGTTTTGAATGTGGGCTTTGACAGGCAACTGTTCTCTCATCTTTCCAGTACAAACCTACAACAGTTAGTGTTATTAATGATTATAGAACACGTGTGACATGGAGCTGTATATATAGTTAAACGGTTAAACGGTTTTGTGATGCTCTGCTTCAACACTCATTGAGTGCCGCTCATCCAATCAGAATACTCGGTCGCAAATAACTGTTTCATAAGCAGCATTATTACAGTCCATGAGACACAAATCCAATCGTAATCATTTTATAATCATATTGTTCTTGTTCTGTATTAAGGCTATAATTAGAATATAGGCAGAGAAACCCTATCATTCCATTCCTATTAATGGTAATCACCATACCAATAACAGCGCTTCACTTCAGCAAAGACATGCATGAAAAGATATTGACAATGCCATTGTGACATTTTCTGTGACATTGTCGCGCGAGAGTGATTCAGCGTGCAAAAACGAGTGTAAAAATGTGCGCGAGAGAGAGTAGTGCATATTACTGTATATATACTGTACATTTAAATTTAGCTGAAAATATTCTGAGACTACCGTATATTAAAATTT
Organism: Clarias batrachus; assembly: GCA_003987875.1. Classification (NCBI taxonomy): domain Eukaryota; kingdom Metazoa; phylum Chordata; class Actinopteri; order Siluriformes; family Clariidae; genus Clarias; species Clarias batrachus. Next base: position 68,474 of record QMIH01001142.1, on the reverse strand, counting down.
GTATTCTAATGTATACTTTTTGTACATTTGTACGATAAATCTTCGAGCATATTTTTTTTAACTATACCAAAAATCAATTGAAAAACACAGTTTAAATAAGTGTGCTTTGGAAATTAGACTAACCTTTCACTTAAAGTATATTTTCCTATAATATATCTTTGGAAACTGTAATATAATACAATTATTTTAAAGTATGTTTACCAAAATTTGGTAAAAGCATGATGTTAATAGACTTTTTATATATTAACTGATGGTACAACTTTTTCTTTTTTGGCAAGCAACACCAGTCGTTTACTGATATGATAATATGAATTTCTTTAACACTTCAGGGTGCATTCAGAGTACAGAGAGATAGGGAGAAAAAAGATGTGAGGGTGTTTACAGGGCAGGAAGAAGAGATAACATGGAGGTGATTGAGGGGAAAAAATGGGCTGATCCCTCTGCCCACTCCACCCCCCCCCCCAAAAAAAAATCCTAACATTTTTTTAACGGTGATCAAAGGACTATAAAACAGTAGATTATATTATACTAAGGATGAAATATGTCATGCGGATTTGTTATTAATTCGGTATGTATGATGTACTGTTGGATCATAACACTTAAAGACCATTTCAGGACCGTTTTTATTACATGAGCACTAGAGATTCGAGAGTGTATGCTTCTTGATGTATAGCTCTGAGCTTCTTCTAAGATGTTTTGCAAGTAAGCAGGTATTTGGAATTGGAATGCAGTTGGTTTCTGCATTTCTCTGCCTACTAAAGTACTCTCCTTACAACTTAACCTTCTGGAATATATCTTTTATTTAAGATTGTCCTGCTGCAATGTTGACTTCATTCCACTCATGTTGCTTCATAATGCGCATTTCAATGGAACATTCAAGTAGGTTTAAGTGGGGGCAGTGGTGAGTGGTGGCTTGATGGCTAATTCTCTGGTTTACTGAGCAGAAGGTCATGGATTCAAGCCCCAGTAATGCACTGCTGTCGCTTTTTACTTCACAGCAGCCATCGGGACAAATTTTGGGACGAATGCAGCACTTTTGCCCTAAAAGTGGGCGGGGCTATACACCTCACTCAACAGAGCCAATCAACTCGATAGATTACCTTAAAAACCCAGAGTGTGCGGAAGACAGAAACAACCTTCATGCCCCCAAATTACCGCCGTAACTCCAAAAAAAGTATGTTTTGATTACTGTCCAGTTCATGGGCTTCAACCTGATATCACTGATTACATTAAAGCTGAAAGATCTTCACTGGGCTGTAATGTGTGTGGGACAAATAAAGCATTCTTTTTCTTTTCTTTTTTATCTGCTTATTAATGTCCACTTTGTCTATTATTCTAACATCCTTTAAGTTTTTTTTAAGTGGAGAAATATTTTAACAGAATTTTCACAAGTGGTGGTGGTTGTGTAATGTTTAGCACTGTGACCTTGCACCTCCTGGACAGAGGGTTCGAGTCCTGCCACATTTCTGTTTGTGGAACTGGCGGTTTCCTCCCCGCAGTCTAAAGACATTCAGAGTATGTTAATTGGCATTGCTCATAGTGTATGAATACTTGTGTGTGTGCTGGCTTACTCTGCTATGGATTGACATCCTGTCGAGGGTTTACCCTGCCTCGTTCCGCGAGTCTAATGGGATAGGCTCCAGGCCTCCCGCGAGAGGATAAACGCTATAGAGAATCAATTAATTAATTAATTAATTCTAATAAAACATTAGCTGAAACTTAGAAACCTCTTATGGATTTTGGATTGAAGTCATACTTAATGCCCATGCAGCGCCTACAATAAATCTACAAGTACAAGTACTCATATTAAATTTTATTCCACACACCAATCCTCAGTAATACTGATGTCGGTTATAGTGATGTACTGTATGTGCTATGGCCTGTGCTTCATTCCTTAGAAGGAGCTTTCAATGAGAAGAAAACTGAACGAAAATTAATGCACCTTAATTCAATCTGACATTTGTTTTTATTGTGCCAAAGTTGTGGATAACTGTGTTGACATTTTATCTTATGAGCTGTCTCTCCCTTTCTCCTAGGTTGCGATATGGGATTCTCTCCGTGGTATGAACGGAAGTTTAAAGGAGAGCAAAGTGGACAGCGGGATGCAAGGGGTTTTGCTGAGAGTCGCCACGCTACTGGTATATACTGTAACAATTTCCTAAACGACATTGCTAAACACCCTAATGGAAAGAACGTCCAATTGATGAACATATTAATGTAAACAATTTTAGATTAAGTAAACATAGTGTATTTGGATCCTTCTGGGATGATTTCTACAGGTAATAAGAAGGAAGCAACACACTGTTAGTGACATGTAACATACACGTTTTCAGGGCTGAGCTGTGTTAAAAAGCACTAGGTGTGTGTAAAGATTACTTGGAGAATGACATGGCATGGATACAGAGTCAGAGTTGTATAGGTCATGCCCTCAAGTTACTGACTAACCTGCGGAAGCAAAAGCCAAAGCAGCCATAATAAAAGTCCACAGCATGTGTTTAACCCAACCAATAATATCCTGCACCCTAATCAAGATGATGACCAGAGGTGTAACTACATGGGTTCAGTAGATCCGCTCTTGTCACATATCTGGTCCAAGAATGAGTGTGACCTAAGGGTGTTGAGGAGCTGCTAACAAGGGCCGCTTAGCTGATGTCCCACATTCTGCCTGCATGAAAGCCAGCAGGACTGTTCAACAGTAAGGGGAGAAGTATTGGAGTGGATTTGTTTGACCTAAGAAGGGCATGTAAGCAAAATGTAAGAAGTGTAATGGCCCTTGATAATCATGCATAGATTCCGAGATTCTGAAGTGGTCTTGAGAGTTGAAACTGAGAAGCCAGTGAAGGTCAGTGAAAGAGTTTTTTTGAAACTCAGAAAGATCAGGATATGTAGTCAGCGATCTACTTCTAAGTCAAGGACACTTATCAGGTTGGGTGATATTGTGAGACAGACAAGCCAGCACCTAAATCTCTGCATAAAGGTTGTGTGCAGCCACATATTGCTCGTCTGAAAACAAAAAGTAACGCAGTTAAGAGGATTTTGGGGAAAATGCCAGAGATGTTCTTGTGCCGAAAATGAATGGAACAGTTTGGTTTTGAATAGACGAAAGCAATGTGAAAGCTATTTGTGATTTTGCTGTCAATTCAGTCAACACCATAATGGATTGGCTGGACATTGACTAATTTGTTCACAACCCTGGATTTAGCCGTGGACAATTGTCAGATTGGGCAGACACCAAAGCCAGAAATTAGTGAAAGCATTGGAATAGATCGAGAGAAAAAAAAGACATGAGAATTGAACATTCTTTTTGTTATTTTTCCATGTTTGTATTGGCCAGGGTTTAAACAATCCAGTTAGACCTGGCTTGGTCCTCAGCTTTGCTGTTCTCCAGGGGGTTTGATCATTTACATTTACAATCACACGGAAACCTCAGGTTTTAAGAGGAACGAAACAGAGGGAGTTAGAGGTATGAACAATGACTTATTGGAGGGGTATTACAGCTGGAGCATTAAACACACACACACACACACATACTTTGGGGGACCTCTGAGGCCTGTATTAACTTGTTAAAGAAATGTACAATTGAGTATGTCCATTCAATCAAGCGGATACCTAGTCTCAGTTCAGACTTCTGCTACAGTATTTATGAACTTGTTTTGATCTTGCGCCGGTAATAAATCTATCAGCTTGTTTTCTGTTTACAATCTAAGATTTATCCTTCAGGTCATGGGGTTACTCCTGTCCTTGTGAGTTTGGGTGAATATTATGAAGGCATAATTTATATCTGGCACCAATTGTTTTTTTTTCTCTTTGGGAGACCCTTTGTCCTCATGTTTTCCTCAGTAGATACAGTAATTAATTCTCAGCATGTACCGTATGAAGGATGTTTTCTTGTTGTACTCAGGAATATTTGAGTTCAGCTTGTGGTCACCTTCACCCCCCCCTCTTTCCTTCAAAAAGATCCTATTTGTATTCCAAATATTCTCTGCTTTAGAGTTTGGGTGTGATATAAGAAAATGTTCTTCCAATATCTGAGCTGCGATTAATCCTCAGAAATAACAGTTGATGTGTCACAGTTGAGTGAAGTGCTCAGCACGAGATCTCCTGCTTTAGAAAATCATAAACAGGAATTTGGATTTGTATGGTTTTTACCCAGGCAGCAGGGCAGTGCAGTATGTTACTCCAGTTTATAAGAGCATGTAGGGATATCTAAAGCATCTCGAAGTCTCCTACTCTTGTGCTGGTGCAAGATTCAATCCATAATAAAAACATTTTTTCCAGCTATTTTTCATGAAGCAGTCCTTAAAATCTGTCCATGCCACCAATGATATTACCATAAATTTTAGGGTACGTCTCTTCAGCAACAGTGGCATCAAAGTAAATGATTTGTCTACACAGAATAATCTGGGCTTGGTAGGATATTGAAGGCAGTCTGAATTATGAACGTTTCCCGCTGGAACTCACACTGCTCTATGTGAACCTACTTCGTCTGGATTGCTGTTGTACTTTCTTCACCTTCATGCCAATCTATGTATGTTCCAGGTTTTGGAAGTGATGGCTTTGCAACCCCTTTCATACAGATCACATACAAATACAAATCACCAGTAATTTGTTCCGTCTGTCTTAGGTTTATTCCTAATGTTTATAATGGTGTAACTTCAGCATTATCCTGCAATCTCTCAAGGATCAATAAGATCATGACCCTGTAGACTATGTCTGTTTGGGTTTAGAAATCTTCTCCAAGTAAAGAATTGAATAGATTCAGTTTTGAAGCTGAACTTCCTCTTTTGTTGGTGACACTGGTATGGATTTTGTCCGCTTGAAACAGGGCCAGGGCATCAAACCTTTCTGTTTTAGCTTGCTACATGTAAGGTCATCAATTAAAGAGACAATAAGAGATTGTTGTACAACAAAATAGGTTAATGCACTTCTGCAGGCTATCTCAAATACCTTTGAGTCTGAGCCAAAGTTCTGATCAGTCAGAAGGTCTGTAAACTTTCTCCAGGACGTGGTATCAGTCTTGTACCTTTTCTACAAGGTTATGGAATTGCAAATATTTTTGCAAACTCCAGGGACAGGGGTAACTACTGATAAGGTAGTGGCACCACCAAGCTTGTGCAAGGTCCTCAAAAGTATGACAAGATAATATTGCTCCAAAAGCCCATAAATGTAAGTTCAAGCAGTTCCCTCATATATCCTGGAACAACTTGGTCTGCTTAAAAAAAAAAAAAAAAACCATGACATTTTACAACTTACAATAGCAGGAAATTATGAATTTTACTGTTGTATATGTCACAGTGAGTAGGTGTGTGTTTTATATCAGCACTCTAAACATTCTCTATTCAGTCCTTTCTGTTTGTTCTCAATATATAGACACTCATATAATTAACATGTTGCTTTCTTCAGCTCCATTTCCATCTCAATAAGATTATTTCCTCCAGCACAACAAAGATGAGAAGAAAACTAGGAGTGTAATTTTACAAAAGATTCTAGGTCATGTGCTTTCTCTTTGGCTTTTCCAATCAAAAACCGCATTATGATAATACCTTTTGTTGTCAAGTTAGCTAATAGCAGGGTAACTGAGCATCCATTCGAAATAACTGTGCGTTGTTTGGTGGTGTATTTCAGGAGGAGCCCTTCGTGATGGCAGCCGAGAGCACACTTGGACAGCCGAAGCGATATAAAGGCTTCTCCATCGACGTGTTGGACGCTCTTGCCAAAACACTCGGCTTCAAATATGAGCTTTATCAGGTTGCAGATGGAAAATACGGCTCTCCACAACCCAATGGCTCCTGGGACGGCCTGATCGGGGAACTCACCAACAAGGCAAAAAGCAATGACTGATCAACAACTACCAGCTATTAGCCTAAGAATAGATGAGTTTCAAATGGTAGCTCAGACAGTTAAGGCTCTAAATTACTGAACAGAAGGTCAAGGCGCAGCTTCACCAAGTTGGGCCTTTGAGCAGTGGTCTTAACCCTATCTGCTCCAGGGGCGCCATAACATGGCTGACCCTACAGGGGTTAGACCAGGGGTGGGCAAACGTTTTGATTTGACAAAGGGGCCGGAACAGGAGCAGATAGATGGCATGCATTGGTCAAAGGGTCAAAGGGTAAAGTGCAAACGTGAAGTAATAGGCCTACGCTTCACCTCAACAAAGCCAATATATCTAGAGTGCCCCATGTAGTGAGGAAATATCAGAATTACAGGGGAAATAAAACATTAACAAGGTTAATTTAACCTTTAATTTAAGGTAAATTTTTTCACGTTTGGCGGGCCGAATCAAAATGTTTAACGGGCCGTAGTTTGCCCATGCCTGGGTTAGACTGTAGGGTGGTTCAGTAGAACAGTGCCACATTGCATGTTTGCATTGTTGCTTGCTAATGGGAACATATGGTGACCTCAGAGGTTCTTGTCAAGTCCAAAGTCTTGAACTGTACTAAATAAAATGTTCTAGAAGATCTGAGCCAATCATTGATTGCGTTTGTCCCACTCTTGTTTGTCATGCAGAGGGCGGACATGGCGATCGCAGCCATCACAATCACGCCAGAGCGCGAGGGTGTGGTCGACTTCACTAAGCGCTACCTGGATTACTCTATAGGAATCCTAATGAGCAAGTCTGCAGAGAAGCTGTCCATCTTTTCACTCCTTGCGCCGTTCGACCTTTCAGTGTGGGTGTGTCTCTGTGCTGCCGTGCCCGTGGTGGCAGTGATGATCTTCATCCTGCGTCGCGTTCAGACTGTCTGTTCACGCCAGAGTGCTGCCGCTCCCAACACAGGCAACGCCAGCTTACTGAACACAGTCTGGATTGTTTATGGAGCCTTCACTCAGCAAGGTAACGTATACACACACACACACACACCATGGCTAGCTAAATGGCAACTATAGGAATTATATAAATTATAGGAAATATAAGATTTGTGTGTTGGTGTGCTTCAGGTGTGGAGTCAATGGTTGCTTCAGTGTCAGTAAGAATCGCATTGGGAAGCTGGTGGCTCTTCACGCTCATCGTATGTTCATCATACACGGCTAACCTTACAGTGTACCTCACGTCACACAGACTGGACAACACAGTCAGGTATGGCATACACACACTGGTCTTGCTTGTTCAGTCACCAGTTCCTCTGCACCATCGGTCACAAAATGTATTTCTTCAACGTAGTATTTCCCAACTGTAATTATTACTAGTAATTGATGGTGAAATATAATAGTGCAATTTGGGCCAATACCAAATAGAAACCTATTTTTTAGTTAATTCCCTAGAGTAGTACTCAGAATGATATAAAGGATAGAAAATGTAAGATATGTTTGTGAGTGTGCTTAGGGTGTGTAGTCAATGCGTGTTTCAGTGTCGGTGAGACGGGAATCAAGGAGAAGTTCATGAGAAGCTATCAAGAGGAAGATCCGATAAAGATTACAGCAGAGAACAGAAAGAGATTTGGGAAAAGATAATGGAGAATAGACAGTTGAGATCAGGAGGTGATGCAATAGAGATTATTTAAAAGACCAAAGAGGAGGTGAGAAGGTAATAATGAAGAAGATTAGGAAGTAAGTCAAGGAAAAGGTCAGAAGAAGATAATGGAGAAGATCAAGGGGTGATTCGGTAGAACTTAAGGGAGGGATCAGAGAGGAAATCGGGCAAATCAATAATAGATCAATAAGGAGTTTAAGAGAACCCAGTGGAAAACATTATGAAGGACATAATGAAGGTATTTTAGTAAATGACCTGAGAGACCACACAGTGTATATAAATGTTTTAGGAGCTGGATGTAGTGGATCGACAACATAACAGTGAAATGTAACATTGTTATGCGTAATGTGACCCAAGAAGATGAGCAACTGATCCCTGGAGAAACTCGCTCTGAGATACTGCTGTAGCAGCAGATTTGTGTTTATCAACTGCAACAAAATGTCTGCTAGTGACATAACCAAACAAGTGCTGAGTCTGCATCTCTAACAGCTTAAAATATATCCCAACTTATCATATCAAAGCCAGAGCAGGCAGGAATAGTTACTTGAGTTATAGATCAGATTAACGATAACTCACTAATAGAAAAGTTTAGCTCTAACTTGGAATGAAGGAGATTCAAAAGATTGATTGGGTGGACATCATGGAGTAAAACAGGTTGAACTCATGCCGGAGATCATTAAGGAGGTCAGTTGGGGGTTGCGGAGTAAATCAGCAAATTGACAGGTGGCAAATGTGGAAAAAATCAGGTCACTGGAGACCTTTAATAAAAGAATAATAAGGAAATAATGAAAGCTATAAGGTGGAGATTTTAAAGGAGATTGTGGATGCCATCAGGAGGAAATCATAAATTGTATCAGAAAGGAGATTATGAAGGAGATCATGGAAAACATCAAGAGGAGATCATGAAGGAGATTGTTGGAAGACATCAATTGCAGCTCATGAAGGTGATCATGGAAGATATCAGGTAGAGAGTATGGAAAACATCAGGTGGAAATCATGAAGGAGATTGTGGAAGATATCAGGAGGAGATCTGGAAAGAGATTATAAAAAGTCATCAGGTGGAGATCATGAAGGAAATGATGGAAGACATCAGGTGGAGCTTGTGGAGTAGAGCAGAGATTGTGAAAGATATCCGGAAGGAGAACAGGATGAGAGAATTGATGGAGGATATCAAAAAGTAGATCAGGTAGGAGAAGTCAGTGAGTGAGTGGAAAAAGATGGTACAGTGGATTTAGGCATGACGGAGTCAGCTGTGAGCGACAGAAATGGACATGGAGTAAAGAGATTGAAAACTCACATGATGTGTAAAGGATGCTGATTGATTGTCTGTGCTGCGGTTGCATACAGTATAAAGATAAAGGCTGAACTGGTCACCTCCCTTATGTTGCAAAGAGTACAATAACCTTTTTCCTCCTTAAAGATTTCCGTGTATAGACTCCAAATCAACGATCCTCCACGATGTTCATTAAACGGTCTTGACTGGTTGGTTATTGTTATTCTGATCAGTACTGAGTTCAGACGCATCTCTCACGCACTCGATTAACAAATCCAATTATCTGAGCCATTCTCATTAACGCAGAGTTAAATTAACACCATTGATGCACATCAGACTTCAACGGCTTCAAGAAAACACTTACGCCATTAATTGTTTTTCTGACATGTATGTCATAGCGTTCACTTTGCTTCATCTATAATTCTCCAGGGACTCATGCCTGCCTATCTAATGAAGCAATAGGAAATCCAGCCACGTCTGTAATACTAGTCTTGTGTGTGTGTGTGTGTGTGTGTGTGTGTGTGTGTGTGTGTGTGTGTGTGTGTGTGTGCGTGTGTGTGTGTACACGTAAAGGTCTCTGCAGGATCTGGCGCAGCAGTCAGGCATTAATTACGGCACAGTGAAAGACTCGGCTGTGTTTGAATATTTCAAGATGAAGGGGATGAACCCGCTGGAGCAGGACAGCACATTCTCGGAGCTGTGGAGGACCATCAACAAGCATCAAGGACAGGAAAACTGTGTACACACATTGGCGGAAGGAATTAGAAAGGTAACATAGAGAAAGAGTTCAGTTACACTCTATGATAAAGGTACAGTATGAGTATTAATGCTTTTGTTTTGCATTGATCACACACTCTGTTTCAGTACACAATTATGATCTCCCCGTCATACACGATGTAGAACAACCAGATCACCCAGCAGCGTCTGGCAGGTTTCTCATATCCAAATAACCTTAAGGAACCTCAAACTGACTTATGAAACTCCGCAGATAGTATGCTGAGATGTGAGGCAGAAGCACGTTGTAGCACAGTGCTTCCTATAAGAAATATTGACCAATTTATTTTTTGACCTGGGGACCAGTTAAAAGATGTTTCCAGGACACCATTTGTCTGTTGCAGACCATCACTGGCTTGATGTCAAACTAATCCATACTGCGCTGTACTGTACTGTGTGCAGTGGTGCATTAGCACTGGAATCCAAATAAAAGAACCTACAGGAATGGAGAGTCAGCTATAAAGATCATAGAACATGAAAAGTATATGAACTAATTCTTAAGCACTGTTCTGCTTTGTAACCTTCATGACCATGTCACAGAGGGTTAAATTTCTGATTTTGAGAAATAGAATTGATTTGGTTAGTTTTTGGTCAATTGTATTGGTCAAAGTCCTGCAAGAGCAAATCCATTAATTAAGCATGCATTAGTGTCAGAAGGCGTTGGTCAATCAGTTTTGAGGAGGATGTGTCAACAGTTCTACAATGATCAATGACATTGGTCAAACATTCTGTGAGAATTATGGTATCGTACTACTTGCATGAGCAAGTAGTGTTGGTTACATTTCTGTGAGAATGGATGGCATTGGTCAAACTTTCTATCGGAGCAGGCAGTATCGGTCAAACCTAATGAGAGAAGCTAGTATTGATCAGTCCTTCTTTGGGAGTGCTGATATTGATTGATGTTTATGTGGGAGAAGGGGTTATTGGTCAAGTTGCATGTGGTATTAGTCCGACTGTCTGTAGGATGAGGTGGCATTGGTCAGAATTTCTGTCAGAGTGGATGGTGTTGGTCAGTTCTTCTATGGGAGCATGTAGTTGGCCAAACTTTATGCAGAAGCAGGTGGCCTTGATCAAACTTTCTATGGAGGCAAGTAGAATTGAGTTTAAAGCATTGGCAGGATTTAGCAAATTTTCCGCATGAGCAGGTGGCATTGCTCAAGATTTCTGCAGGAGCAGGTGGTATTGGTCAAGATTTTTGCTGCAGAAAGTTTGATCAATACAATCGATGGTATTTATCAAATTTTCAGCAAGAGCAAGGAGTATTGGTCAAACTTTCTGCAGGAGCAGGTAATAGTGGTCACAGTTTCATTTTATTTCCATTCTTTAACCAGTTTAAAGTCTCGTTGGGTTTAGAATTTCTTTTACAAAATGGACCTGGCCAAAATGACGGCAGAAATGATCTAACATTCTGAAGGAGCAGGTCAAACCTTTTGGGGGAGCATTGTTGACCTTTTTGCAAGAGAATGTGGCGGTGTGTGGTATTGGTCAGTGTTTCTATGGGACCAGATTGTATTAATCAAATTTTCTGCAGGAGAACAGGATATATTGGTAAAAAGAAAAATTCTGCAAGTGTGTGTGGTCAATGAATGCTTTTTTGGTGAGTGGGTGGCACTGGTCGAACCTTTTGCTGGAGAAGGCAGTACCGGTCAAGAAGTTCACAGTAGTAGGCAGAATTTAGCAAAATTTCTGCAAAAGTCAATGGTATTAAACACTAGTGTGTGGAGTGGGAGTATCGGTGGATGATTCATCGTTGGTCAAATTTCCTTCAGGGACCAACAGTATTAGTCAAACTTTCTGCAGTAGCAGTGGGACTTGATCATTCCTTCTGTAGGAGCAGGTGATACTGTTCAATACTGCCTGGGTAGAGAAAATTTTGGTCAATCACTGTATGGTAGCAGGTGGTATTGGTCAAATTTCTACTGAACCATGTGACAATGCAGTCAATGCAATGACATTGAGCCAGTGCTGGTCCACACTTAGCGTTTACTTTGTCCCCCATCCCACTGTGAACGGTAAAAACAGCAGTGGTCATCCAACTCTGATTTTCAGAAGATACCATGATAGGACTAATTTCAGCTGGACCACTTTTAGCCTGTTATGTAAATACAAGACAAATTTAATTACCATTTGCCATCTTTTTGGCTCAGATTCCAAGTGGCATTTCATTATCCTTTGGCACGCAGTATACTGTACTTGCTGCTGCCCAAACCACAAGGATAGATTTGGGTTAAGATGAAAGGACATGTCCAGAGCAACATTCACAAAAGCTGAACAATTCCTCCAACAGGTGATGATTCCGCTGCAATCTCTTAAGTCTATTATTAAATCTGTCTTTTAAATTTTGTTTTTTTGTAGAAAAAGTAGAAATAGGTAAATTCCTATAATCCTGTGACCTGTTGGTGAACTAAAGTCAGAACTGCTCCTGGAGAAAATGGATGAAAACCTTTTGACCAGTCGGAATACATACACACTCTCTTTCATTAGTACTGAAGGCTATCACTAGCATGCTGTAAAGCAGATTTATAGCAAATAGCCTTTCTCCATTCAGCATATTTTACACTTTATGATCAGGAATAAAAGAGCAAGGCATTGTGCAGCGAATGACCTTGGCGTGACCTTTGTAAAGTTCTGCAGACTTGATGAAATTCCAGTATGCGCTACACACGCTGTATAATGATTTTGTTGTGTTGTGGAGATTAATGATGGGGTCAGGTAGGGTGCACTCTGTGGGCGGAGTCAGGAACATGTCAGATGCTGGAATACAGGCTGTGATGGCAAAAGGACCAAGTTAATGAGCAAGAATCAGCTTAACCTTGCAGTGTGTGTGTGTGTGTGTGATAGTGCAGGGTGAATGGGGAACAGGGTTATGCTGATGTGCTGCAGTCTGTGGATGTGATGCTCGTAAAGTCGGGGCCTGAGTGTACTGTTAATGGCGCTGCGTGCTTTTAAGCCAGAAGGCAAGGTTTCTCCAGTGAGTCTGCAGGGAACAGTAAAGCAGGGCATTAGCATGCACTACCTGGTACTTTGCCTATTTGATTTGGTTCTTTTTTTTTTTTTTTTTCCCTAAATGAACCGTCACCCAGGTGGGAATATTGATCATCACCTTCCAGATGGTTTGTCTATGGAGACCTGTGTGTGGTGATTTCCCCAAATCAGCGTCCATTAAGTTTAGAAAGTTTTTTTTTTTTTAATAAAAGCTATACACCATGGTGGATCATGATTGGTCAGATGGTGTTGACTTGATATTCTGTAACAGCAAACCCTTCACAGGCATGTAAAACTGTGTTTTGTTGTTATTATGGTGTATTTTGTCTGTAATTTTGCAAACACTCGCCAATATAAATGTAACTGTAAATAGATTACGTACAATGTATAACGCCTTTTAAAGCCGTAGTTGAGGACTTGAGCAAGGCCATTACTCTGTGTACTCCAGTGGTGCTATACTGTACCATGGGTGACCCAATAACAGCTTGAAGTGATTCAAATCAGATTTTTTATTTTACCCTTATGTGACACAGATCAGAATTTTTTGAGCTGTCTGAATTCAGAAATCGGATGTTTTTCAGATCGGCTCTGAGTCACTTCCATAAGTGGTCCTAGATCAGATAGACGTGGTCATGACTTGAATGTGAACGGTCAAAACGGAATTTTTTCCTCTGTGCATGCGTACGGCGCTCGCTGATGCGATCTGTCAGCCTAGGCAGCATTGGGATTTCATAGTAGTGCTAGCGATAGCTGATAAAAAAAGCTTAAGTGAGACACCCAGCTTTCTTCCATGTTATGGACCTCAATAAATACAGCCAACTAACTGCTCACCATCCTCCAGAGCAAACGTCCCAAGCAGATCTTTGCTCAAATCCTCATCCATTGTATGAAATAAATGAGTCGTCGAACACAACTATGGCATGCTTTAATTCCGAAGGCGCAGTCAAAGACATATCGATGTGCATGCGTGCTGCTTCAGAGGAAAGATTACGTCCACATTAAAAAGGCATTAAAAGTCAGACATCGTTATGACCGGGAACAGTCATGACATGCAAATCTGATCTGACCAAAAGATCAGAATTTAATAATGTGGCTTGTAATATGAAAGTTGCTGGTACTGTATATAACACACACACACACACACACACAAACACACTCTGTTCTACTCTGGTTATATGAACCATCACTCGGTACTTTATCACACTACGCCATTGCTGATTATTTTCCTCTTATAGCATAACCCTGACAGACTGTAAAACTCTTTTCAGTGTGTGTGCTGTAGACAGGAAACACATCAGCCAGTCTGCTGTTTGCTCTCTCTTGTCCTTTTTAATGCTGCATACAGACATCTATATTTCAGCAGTCCCTATAATCTGCTCTCAGGAAGTCTGTAATCAAAGCTTTTTTTTTCTCTCTTTTTCTCTTCTGCTGTTTGCAATAATGATTGCTGTGAATTACTGTGAAGTACCATTACATGATCACCAGAGCGACATGCGGCAGCACAATGTTTTATAAAATGTTCTTTTCTTTCTGAATAAATAACATATATGCTATATAATGTGTCATTACAGTCCGTGTGTTTTTTAAAATAATCAGAAAACTTGAAAGGTGACTCAAACAGTTAAGCCGTCTGTGAGGGTGAAAATACAATTTTAGATTAATAGCCTGTCATAAACCTGCAGGTATTACTTATTATGGGGAATATATTTATGTATGTTAAGACAAACTGCACTGGGATGAGGAGATGTGATTACATCTTCATTATGTGTGTCGAGAATAAAACATTTTCGGGAGTGTCGTTATAGCAAATGAATTAATGATGGGGAGTTGTGCTGGATCACATGGGGATAACAGCCACCTTAAGAAAACTAAAGAGTTTTCATTAGTTAATGTTGTGAAATGCAACTTTAACGACTATATATAAACAAGTGCGCTTTATTACATATTTTGAATAACATGGCTTTGAACTTTCAAGGCAGTGTTACCCTCATATTTATTAGGAAATATTTATTAGGTGTGAAAAGGTTCTGAACTGTTTTCTGGGAGTCAGCAGCAAACAAGCCTTTTAAAAATGTTTTAAACAGAAAGTAATTATATTAAAAACCTTTATAAAGAATTGGTTACCCCTTAGTGGTTAGCACTGTCACCATGCACCTCTAGGGTCCGGGTTCGATTCCTGCCTCGGGTTTGTGTGCATGGAGTCTGCATGTTCTCCTCGTGCTTGGTGGGTTTCCTCCGGGTACTCCAGTTTCTTCTCACCATCCAAATGCATGCAGAATAGGCTTCCCAAATTACCAATAGTGTGTGAATGAGTGTGTGACCCACGATGGATTGACAGGGTGTACCCCGCCTCGTGCACTAAGTCTCCTGGGATGGGCTCCAGGCCTCCCTGTACACACAATTAAGCAGTATAGATGATGAGTGAGTAGATGCCCTAGGGTTCATTGTGCTCCATCTCATTTTGCTTCACAGACCCATAACCAGTACTGATCCGACACTGCTCGTACACCAAAAACACAAGGATTTAAATCAGTTTTGTAATCGAATATAACCGTACGGGCTGTAAAACTCCTTCACTTTCCAACACTTTCATAATGACATTTGATCGATCTTTCTTCCTTATAGGTTATTCTGTTACATAATGAAATGTTGAATTTGCAGCACTCAATTTTTTTGCAGTGTTCTATATATAAGTCCTTTATATTCAATGTTCCGCTGCTGTTCTTCGTGCAGGGTGCAAACATCTATGAGAGCATTTTGCCATCGTGCCTTGAGCAGTTGCTGTAATTTCTTATTAATTTCAGAAACCACAGAGGCAATAATTTGCATGCCCTTTTCTTTTTGATGCCTTGGTGCCCTTTTTTTTTAAATGTCATTGAAATTCAAACTAAATTCAGTTATTGGTGTGTAAAATCACCAACAACTATTTCCGGCTTCCTGGGTGGTGTGCACTCAGCCTGCAACAATGCACTGCTACAGCTCTATGCTGTACATACAGTACACACACTCGGCAGAGGGCCTGATTTACATGTCGCGCAATTTCACTCCACATAGGTACGTATAGGTACCTATGTGGAGTACTACGCATAGGTACGTAGTTGTAGGACCGTGTAGGTAGCTATGAAATTTATGCAATATCGACTAAGCAGCCAAATGAAAATTGGCGTAAAGGCAAATTGTTAAATTCTGCAGCTAAAGGAATGATGATTTCTAGCTTTTTCAGATGAGAAATACAGAAATAACAAGAAATTGGAATGTTTTTATTATAAGACAAACGCAAGTTGCATCCCAACCAAATGCAAAATAGGTAAGAGTTGTTATAAGCTATACAGTAACGGTCAAAAGTTTGGACACACTTTCTAATTGTTTATTTACAAACAAATAAACAATAAACAATGTTTTAACAATAAACAATGTTTTTGGTTTATTGATTTATTTTCTACATTCATACTAGAAGCATACTTCAAAACTGTGAAACAACACGTATGGCATTAGGTAATTCAGTAACAACTTCAACAACAACAGTCAGTTGTAATTTTAAAGGTCGGCTGTCCATGAACAGTTTTTGCAAGAACAGTATTGTCAAGTTAATCTATCAAGCACCAGGATGACGCTTGCTCTTATGTTAACCAGCCCAGGAAAGCAAGACCAAAACTTACCTCGGCTGCAGAGAAGAAGTTCATTTCGAGTTACCAGGCTCAGAAATCACCAATGAACAGCATTTCAGATTAGAGTTGTGTCACAGATTCATGCACCCAGATCTTGGCAAGCCTGCAGCAGGTGTGTGAAGGGGCGGGGCCTCTAAATCTGGCACAGCTGGCGAGAGATCAGAACCTAAGGAGCTTGCTCTGCTCTTTAAAATGGAGGCGTGGGGCTCAGGTCGGATTTGTAGTTTGGGAGAAAGCATTCAGAATTCAGCAGGGAGAGCAGCGTGAAAGGGGCCCTGCCATGCGCCCCATGGACTTTAAAGGTGCGCAGAATGTACAAAGCTGTTTAACCGCCTGCACCTGCTGCGGGACAGCCACTGGAGGACTGTGCTAGCTATCCCCGCACTGAGCCTGAGAGTACATTTCGCAATTGTGCCGCTACCATTGCCATCGCCAGCTGTGTGCTTGCATGCCAGCTAGACACTGCTTCCAAGCCGCAAGTGTCCAACCTCTCTCCTTTTAGTCCCCTTCTTCCCTGTCTTCCTCCTTAAACTCACCTCTTTTTCCTTGTTTTCCTAATAAATCTACCTCACATCGTGTCTGTGTGTCTGTGGGGAGCTTTAAGTCAAAGGTCTTGTAGCTGTTATGAAGGTTTTACACAGCATAAGTAGAAGACTAATCTCGAAATCAAAGAAGATTATTAGATATTTAGGATGCCCTCAGAATTGTTTTACAATGTAGAAAGAAATAAAAAGACCATGGAATTAGAAAGTGTTTTCAGACTTTTGAAATGGATATACATCGGTAAGCCTAAAAATCCAATAGTAATGAAATTTACTTTGGCCGAAATGCACTAGATGTGAGTATGGGTGATTTGCTGAACTGTAGTTGGCCTACTTCTATTTTCTACCACAGTGACATTTTGGCATTAATTGGCATAATTCTTGTCTTGTAAACTATAGTATAGTCAGTGCCAAAAAAACTGTAGCATAGTTTGGCAGATTCACACTGCTTATTCAGTAATGTAATCTCATGGTAGCAATCTGCATTAAAATAATGATTTTTTTTTTTTTTACTTAACCAAATAAAATTTGTTCAACTTGCTCATTTCAGTCATTTACAGTCAGTGGCGTGTCTTTCCAATGAATTGTTATTGAAATGTTATTTTCTATAATCTAGAAGATGATAAGCAAGGTCATAAATTCATTCAATTTTTCTTAACTTTTTAATTTAAATATCACAGACGTCTTGTCATGTAATGATCTGCTGTGGTACGATGTAATTAAAAATGCCTACCTGCCCTTAGGTGCCATTGCTAAGTTGCTTCAGGGGCCCCTTGTAGAACTTCAAAAAAATCCTTCGTGCCTTGGTGCTATTTGTAGGACAATAAAGGGAATTATTCAAATGTACCCTGGGACATGAACTTAGCAAAGCAATTTTCCAACAAGTTTTAATTTAAGTACTGAAGAATAACATTTGTACTTTTGGTCTATTTATAATGCCGTTTGATGTTTATGAAACACAATCACAAAACAACAGAATATCATTATTTTACTTTTACTGTAGCATTCATGCCTCTTAACATCAGTTCGCACCACATTACATCTGCAGAGCTCTGAAATCCTGACCGGACAATGGGGTGAACACAACAGCTTCCTGCACACGGTGTGTCTTGTGTCTCTTTGTACACTCGAATACTTGCAAAAATAAAGGAAACAAAGAGCGATACGCAGGATAAGTGCTCCAGTGATGTATCTGAGTTCGGAGGAAAAAAAAATAGATGGCATAAATAAAAATTCTCATTCTTGCATCCAGGTAGTTCATTCAACTATATCCAAATAAAATTTTAGAAAAGTAATTCTAACCACCTCACACCAACGATGTTGCAATGTTGCCAGATTAATGTTGCAACAACAATCAAATATTCCTGGTTGGTAGTTTCTGTTCTCATTGTTCTTTCCTCTCTTTTTCGTATATATATATATATATATATATA
>QMIH01001142.1:0-49349 GCA_003987875.1 Clarias batrachus | reverse complement strand
TATATATATATATATATATATATAGAGAGAGAGAGAGAGAGAGAGAGAGAGAGAATACCTATGAATGATGAATGAGCTGTTGCTATAAAGACAATAGCAGATTAAAACAATTTGCAGATTTAGAAAATTAATCAACACCTTCTGACCRATCAGAATCCAGAATTCAGTAGCACTGTGGTGGAACAGACATTAACAAAGTGTCCTCAAGTCAAACTTCAACACTCAGGATCATTAATATTAATTTCAGCACGGCTGAGATCATTCGACTTTCTTCAGGTCACTGGAGATTTCATGGATAATTATAGAGAAGGTACAGTTTAATCAGAAAGTACAAGAAGTGCAACAAGTTGGTTAAGAAGAAATCTTTACAAATTTATACAAAATTTATTGCAGTCTAGCTGCGTCTCATGATTCACCAAATATCTTTACTCGATGAATATTGCATGAACATGACATTAATTATTACAATCCAACTAATTTTAATTAACGATCTAGATGTTGGGATTTTAAGTAAATACTGTGTTATTTAGTCAGAGCCTTTTGACTTTCTTAGCATACTGTCAGACGTTCCCGTACGTTTACAACATCACATCCAGGCATGGTCAGCAAGAACAAATAAGCACACTCACCAGCTTCATCATTAGGTACACCTGTTCAACTGATTGATACCACAGATAATCTAATCAGCCAGCTGGTTTGAGCTAATGGAAAGGCAGTCAACAGTAAGTCAAATAACATCTCGTTACAACTGAGGTATGCAGAAGAGCATGTCTGAAGGCTTTCAGGCCTTGAAGCAGATGGGCTACAGAAACAAAAGTCCACACTATCAGCTAAGAACAGGAATTCGAGGCTTTCACATGGCTTTCAAATTTCACATGGACTCAACAAATCGSMCAATAGAAGATTGGAAAAACGTTGCCTGATCTGATGAGTCTCGATTTACTGTTACATTCGGTTCAGGCTGGTGGTGGTGGTGTAATGGTGTGAGGGAGATTTTCTTGGCACACTTTACGCCCCTTGGTACCAGTTGAACATGGTTAATGCCACAGCCTACCCGAGTATCGTTGCTGACCACCTCAATCCCTTTGTGACCGCAGGGTAACACGCCATGTCACAAAGCTAAAATCACCTCAAACAGGTTTCTTAACCGTAACAATGAGTTCACAGTACTCACATGGCCTCCACAGTCACCTGATCTCCATCCATTAGAGCTCCTTTGGGATGTGGCTGAATGGGAGATTCGCATCATGGATGTGCAGCAACTGCTTGATGCTCTCATGTGAGTATGGTCCAAAATCTCAAATAAATGCTTCCAGCACCTTGCTGAATTTATGTCACAAAGAAATTACGGCGGTTCTAAAGGTGAACGGAGCCCAACCCAGTACTAGCACGGTGTACCTAATGAAGTGGCCAGTCAGCGTGCTTATCAAAAGCATGTTGAACACGATTAGAATCTTGTCTATCTTCGCATCCGAACTGAGTGTGATGATTTAATAAGTAAATGACATCTGAGAGCTAGTTATAGACACCATCTTTGTGGGTTTTATTAGTTCTGCCTGGGGTTTGGTTTTGATGTGGTGTCAGGTTGCTTTTGTCAGACTTGGCAACCTTGCTTTTACGCGAGAATTCGATCACGGTGTGGTCAGAGGAGACACATCCGAGACGCTGGATAATACCAGGTGTGAATGGTTGTCTGTCTCATTTGTCTACTTGTGCTCAGATTGTCTGACACGGAGTTTAATATTGAGTCTGAACAGAGAGAGAGAGACAGAGAGAGAGAGAGAGACAGCATGCCAATAAAGCTATCATGAATTGAAATGACAGACCTACAGAGAGAGAGAATGATGAGTTGTTTTTCTGGAGAAGAACGTGCTGATAAAAGTAGTGCAGAGGAAATGAAAGTCTTTCATACATAATAAGAATCTCATTTATGAACCATGTGTGTGTGTGTGTGTGTGTGTGTGTGTGTGTGTGTGTGTGTGTGTGTGTGTGTGCGTGTTAGGTAAAGCAGGAGACGTACGTGTTCCTGTGGGACATGGCTGTGTTGGAGTACGCTGCTCTGACTGATGATGAGTGCTCGCTCACAGCGACGGCAGACCCACAACATACCAAAGGCTACGGCATCGCCCTTCAGCATGGCAGTCCTCACCGAGACGTCCTCTCGCACACGTCTGTCTCTCACACGTCTCTCTGTATTTCTCTCTGCCTGTTTTTGTGTGTCTCTTTCAGTCACACAATAGACCTTAGTGCTGGTGAGACAGATGTCTACAACATTTCACCTGTCTTAGACATCTGTCTCACCAGCAGTCTTTCTGTCTCCAGTCAACATGGCAGTCCTCACTCTAGCTTCCACTAACACTTGTCTGTCTGTCTGTCTGTCCGTTCCACTTCAGCATGGTAGTCCTCACTAAGACACCCATTACTACTCGTCTGTCTGTCTGTCTTTTGTTTCACTTCAGCATGGTAGTCCTCATCGAGACATCCACTAACACATGTTTGTCTGTCTGTCTGTCTCTCTGTCTTCTCTTTGTTGTTTCACTTCAGCATGGCAGTTCTCATTGAGGTATCCTCTAATACAGTACATGTCTGTCCGTCTGTCTGTCTTTGGTCTGTCTCACTTTTGCTTGGAGGTCCTCACTAAGGCATTCACTTCTGCATATCTTCATATCTTTCTGGCTGTCTATCTGTCTGTGTCCCTTCAGCCTGGTTGTCCTCATTGAGACATCCACCAAACCTTGTCTGCCTGTCTGACTGTCTATGTCCTCATCTCTGTCCACCGCACTGCTGTCTCTCTGTTTGCCTCTGCCTCTCTCTGTCTCTCTAGTTCTTTCATCTGACTGTTTGTCTGTGTGTCTGTCCCCCTCTCTTACAGTCCCTCTCTTGGTCTGCCAGTTTGTCTTTCTTCTCTCTCTTTGTCTGTCTCAAACATATCTGTTTCTTCTGTCTGTCTGTCTGTCTGTCTGTCTACTGCCACTCTCACAGATGTCCATTTACTAGTTCTATCCCTCTGCTGCACATTGAAATCAGCAAACAGCAGTAAACAGCAAATGTTTCAGAGTAATAAATGCCTATTGTTATGTGGGTCCTAATAAACACATTCATACACACTGACTTGGTTCATTATGACATTTTAATGTGTGTGTGTGTGTGCAGGATCCTTGAGCTGCAGCAGCGTGGTGACGTGGATGTGTTAAAGCAGAAGTGGTGGCCGCGTAAAGGCCGCTGTATTAACGAGCGCCGCTCGGAGAGTCGAGCTTTAACGCTGCACGCTCTCTCCGGAGTTTTCTGTTTACTCGCTCTCGGCCTGTTCGTATCAGGCCTGGTGGGGGCCCTGGAGAGCTGGTACACACATACGCCCTGCAGAACACATACACAGGTAAGCACGCTGTCTCACACATACACACACACACACTAACATTTGCAAAGGAACACTGCACTTGGCTGATTTACAGCAGAGCGCTACAGTATGTCACTGTTTACAGCTCCTTTATTCCTGAGTCCTGAATGTCTTGTTTTCTACAAAACGAATTACTGCATCTTTGTTAGTCTTTCATCATCCCAAAATGCCACTAAAAATGCTAAAGCACCTATAAATTAGCACTTTAGTCGAACCAGACATGGTTTAGACTTAGGCAGCGTAATAGAAAGATGGACTGTCTGTTGCATTACCTACGGCTAGCACTGTAATCAATCTCCAGATAGTGTTTCAATGCGAGGTAAGTAACCACAAGCTAACAAAAAGCCCACTCTCAGAAAGAACTACCAAACGGTCCCCTTCCTCCTTGTTAGATCTAAATGGTGTACCATTAGCACGTGATACCTTTTAGATTTTAAAGTGAAACCTTTTGAAAGGATCTTACCGCGAAAACATGTGCCCTTGATGTTGTAGGGAAATACATGTTGGACTTTCATTTTCGAGAGTGTATGTTGGATGATGCCATCCAGCACACACACAAGTCATGAGCAAGGCAGACATTTTCTAACGTTAAAAGGAGTTCTGATATGACATCAGTATTTTAATTTAGTTCGTTCTGGGCAAAATGTAAAAGAATTCCAGTGATGCTGGTAAAATGCCATGCCATGGAAAAGACTGAGCAGTTGACGATCTCGTAGACTATTGCGGTTATTCTTTACGGTGCTCCCACCCCACTTTTTTGAAGACTCAACACTCCTTCTAGGTGTCCTCCAATCCCAGTGGGCAGGTGTGACCCAAGTCTTCCACATGGTAGGCAAGACGTCCACAGATCCACCAATGTCCAACCAATTCTCAGACTTAAAGAAAGAAAGTTTGCTTGAGTGTAGCCCAGCCATTTTAATCACATGCTGGTTTTAGTCCTGAACAATCCTGCCTCATGAGGATAAAGAGAATTTCTTCACAATACCATGATTCTAGCCCAGAGATAGTCCTGAGAGACCTTGCTCTTGGATGGCGTATCCAGTCTTCTCGATTGCCATGTGGCAGGGATTTTTATGGAAGTTGAAGCTGAATGATGAACTGTCTAAATTACAAATCAGAAGGTCATGAGTTCAAACCCTGGTACTTACACTGTTCAACCATGACCTTGACCTTCTTATCACTCACTCACTCATCATCTATACCGCTTTATCCTGTATTCAGGGTCACGGGGGCCTGGAGCCTATCCCAGGAGACTTAGGGCACATGGCAGGGTACATCAATCCATCGTAGGCCACAGACACACACATACACTCACTCATTCACACACTACAGGCACAATTTGGGAATTGCCTAACCTACATGTCTTTGGACATGTACCCGGAGGAAACCCACCAAGCATGGGGAGAACATGCAAACTCCATGCACACAGAGACGGGAATCGAACCCCGACCCTGGCGGTGCAAGGCGACAGTGCTAACCACTACACCAGTGCTGCTCTTCTATATGTAAGCAATAAAAGCGAGACTAAATCTATTTATGAAAAATGAAACGTCTTCTAGGTTCCGGTCCCATTTCTGAAACCCATTCCAAATGAGTTCTCAAGGAATTTTTCCGCTCAAGGATCTCCCTGGGCTAGCTCGCCAGGGAACACCACTCACCACTGCCCAGAGTAAATGTGGCTGCTCATCAATAAATCTAACGATTTGCTTTAGTACAATCCAATCTGCTAGCAGAAGCAATTTGTTTCAGCTTTGTTTGAGAGCAGTATCCTGTCGGAACTGACACCGGGATTAAGTGAGGTTTCAGTGTAGGAACAGTGTGCATACAAAGCATCTTTTCAGCATTGCCCGATGAGACACGATTCCCGATCTGCTATGATGCTTGTACAAATACAGCTTAAATATTTAAACCTATTTATCCGACTGACAAGATACAAGCCGAGCACAGAGCTAACCAGCTGATGATTTACGACCAAATATTGCAGCTCTCATTCAATGTTAATTAAACTCGGGCAACGAGCTTGACGCTTGATGTTACGGTGGCAATTGATCCTGCCCCACTCTAGACCTTAAGCTTCTTTTCCTTTTACCTTGGGGTGAGGTTTTATTTACTCTGGTACCGCTGAGTGCTGCGATACAGACATTACCCCTGTTACAGTGTATGCTATTTCTCCTGCCAAGATAAATGAAATTGCCCCAAGTGCATGATGCCCTTCATGGAGGAAATGGTCCAAGCGGATTGTAATTGAGATGAGATGCTCCAGCAAGCTCCCACAACGTTAGCTCGAGAAGTCATCTTAACTCGCCCTGACAGTCTGTCGTACAAAACAAACCAGAAAGCCCCGTCGTTTCGATGGGTTTTTGACCCTGAATGCACGAACTGGTGGCAGTACCGTTTCTCCGTTTCGCACTCATTAACCTGTGACTGACCTCCAGTATGTCGGTCTGTAGCTTCACATATCAGTGAGATACTGTATATCATACATATCTGTGAAATTACAGATTTTATTCTGTTTCTTCTGTGTAGGAATTTTGATGCCAATTATTGTCACAATGCAGCTTTACAGAAATCTGGAGGATGGTTTATATTTAGATCTAAATGAACAAACCAAAGATGACGCTGAGATGATTATAAGGATCTGTACGTGTATGTGTGTGTGTTTGTGTGTGAGGGTAACGCCAAATCTCCTGCATGGCTGAGTTTCCCAATTAAGCCCAAAATTTCGGAAAGTTACATGTAGACCAAAGTTAACCAGTTGAGTTCATTTGTTCTAGCTCAATATCTAAATGATCAAAGGTATGACCATCATACCCATATGTCCTTGTTGGATATTCCACCTTGCTGTTATTTTCGGATTATATTGGATTTGTGTTCATCCATGCATTTCCACAAGAGCATTAGTGAGTTCAGGCTCCGATGTCGGGATATTAAGGCCTCTCGAGTTACAATGTTTTTAAAAGCTGTTGAGTTCAGTCAGGGCTCTGTGCAAGTTCCTCCAGTCACAACAATGCTACAGTAAACAAAGGCTTTCTGTACAGGTGAGTGTTTCTACCATTGTGGTACATAACAGGCGAACAACCAAAGAGGATACTGTATGGGTGTGATGGTCATGGGGTGCACATACTTTTGGACATGTAGTGAAGGTAGATCAAACCTTGTAGTTTGCCAAAAGATCCTTAAATCTTAAAGGCAATGTTCAGTAGTCTTTAAAGTTAGGGCCACAGTTTTAACAGGAGCATGTACTGAAGAAGAAGACGAAAGCCTTGGGAGGATGGTGTGTTGTCAGGCTTTTGTCAGAGTTGATAGGATGCCTGGTCTGCTCTAAAATGCCTTTGAATGTGCAGCCTCTAACAGCCTGGGACACACTAAGTGCTCATCTCCAGGACAAACATGGCAAGCTGTTAAATTTGCTCTTATCAGGCAACCCGTAGAGATGTGTTGATAGTGATTGCTGGTTTTTACGTCTTTATTCCCTACTGTGCTCATCATTCTTCTTACAGTCTTGCTGTAACAATTCCCGAATATTAAGCACCTCGAGGAAGTTCTCGAAGGCAGAACACAAGCAGTATATTAAAGAAGGAGTGAACACAGCATAACTCATTACGTAGCTCACCAGGCAACTGAAAGCTCCAGCAGGCATACCCACTCTCATACTGGGTTAAAAAAATGAATACAAAAAAAGAAAATGAACAAAGATGATGAATATAAATGTACAAATGAGTAGTTGTCTGGCTTTGAGGGTCAAATTTAAGTATCCATGAATTTGATCCTCTCCGGATGGGCCATGTCTCTGATGATAAAGCCTTGTGCTTGCACTCTGGATCAAGATGTCAGAGTGACTATGGCTTTGTCTATACAGTGCTGTGAAAAATGATTTGACCCTTCCTGATTTTTTTTTTTTTTTACATTTATATTTGCCACACTTAAATGATTGAGATTATCAAAGAAATTTTGATATTACACAACGATCATCTAAGTAAATTCAAAATGCAGATTTTAAATGGTGATAGAATTTATTAAGGGAAAAAGCTATCTAACTCTGTTTGGCCCTATGTGAAAAAATAATTGCCCCTGTGCAAATCATGAATGAACTGCGATTAGCCACATTTTTGCAAAGCTGAATTTAATTTCACTTCCCACATCCAGGCCTGATTATTCCCAGACCTTTTGAATCAGGAAATCACTTAAATAAAACCTGACTGACAAAGTGAAGCCTGTTAAAAGATTTTTTGAAAAAATAAAAGCAACCCATCAGGCTGCAATCTTCAGAAATTCATGAAAGATGAGAATTAAAGTAATATGCATGTATCAATCTGGAAAGGGTCATAAAGCCATTTCTAAGGCGAACCATTATTGGTGAGAGCCATTATTCACAAATGGAGAAAAAACTTGGACCAGTTGAGGAACCCTCTTTGGAGCAGTCGGCCTGCCACAATTATTCCAAGACCACAATGATGACTCCTCCAGGAACTCATCAAAGAAACCAGAAGAACATTTTAAAAATTACAGTCCTCACTTGTCTTAGTTAAGGTTCATGATTCAACAGTAAAAAAGAGACTGGGCATCCATGGGAGAGTTCCCAGGCGAAATCCATTGCCGACCAAAAAGAACACAATGGCTCGCCGCACATTTGCCAAAAATCATCTTGGAAATCTACAAGCCTTTTGGGCCAATATGCTGTGGACTAATGAACTGGAGTGTTGCAGCCCTCGACCATCACACTACCACCATGAAAAAAATCCTGAAGGAGAGTGTCCAGCCATCGGTTTCTGACCTTAAGCTCAAGCATACTTTATTTATTCAGCAGGACAATGATATGAATACACCAGCAAGTCCACTTGTAAATGGCTCGAAGAAGAAAAATGAATGAGGTGTTGGAGTCAAAAGCCTAGTCAAAGTCTTGACTTGACCTTGAATAGGCTGTTCGTGCTCGAAAAACCTCCCAATATGGCTGATTTAAAACATTTCTGAAAAGAAGAGTGGGCCAAAATTCCTCCACAGTGATGTGAAAGACTCTTTTCCAGTTAACACAAATGCTTGATTGATTGAACCAGTTATTAGGTTTAGGAGCAATTTCTTTTTAACATACCATAGGGCCCGGCAAGTTTAAACAGCTTTGTTCAGTTAATCGATGAAATAAAAATTTAATTACTGCATTTTGTAATTACTAGGATTATTTTTGTGTAATATTAAAATTTGTTTTGATGATGTCAAACAATCAGATAATGACGAATACTTTTTGACAGCACCGTAAGCTGCATTGTCCTGTTGCCTAGTATTCTGTTCTAGTATTGCCTCATTCTTGTGTGAGGAACGTCGAATTATAGGCCAGGTTTTGTGCTGCGTTTTATTCATTTTTGACGTCCTTTCATACTTCTTATCCTTGAAATAGACCACTTCCCTCGGCGCATGTGTGTAACGCAGATAGCAGGTAGTAGAAAATAGCAGCAGGCCACAACATCAACATGCTTCACTTCACCAAGCAATATACGGACCGAATGGAGCATGTTACACATAAACAAACATAGTAAATGAAGACGCTTGAAAGAAAGCAGGGAGTCGAATCAACAACCTCGTGTCATCTGCCGGGCAACTGGTGATGAAAAACTGATAGCCTCAATAGATTATCTGCTCGTCCCAGGCGTCTGGGCTTGCACTGTGGTTCTTGGAAAGGCCATGAACAGATCATGACAGAAAAGATCATGAACAAAGAAAGACAATTTGGTGGCTCAGTGGTTAAAGCTTCAGGCTACTGCTAGAAAGTCCAGCTGGACCTTCAGGCAAGGCCATTAATGCCTCGACAGCTCTGTTATATCCCGTCTCAGATTTGTGCTCCTTCGGATAAAAGTGTCCGCCAAATGATTTGTGAGCTCATGTATGTGGAAAAGGGCAAATAGTGCTCAAGGGTGCGACGCTGCGCTGTGATGCAGTTGTAAAAAGACTCTCGGGTCAACTTCTCTAGAACGTTGCTTGTTAAGGCTTTAGCCTCCCAGTCTGGTAGTTGGTGTGTGTTAGGGTCGAGCTGATTGGTGGATGAAAGACAGAGTAGACTACTTGTGGGCATTGAACACAAATCCCTTGCTTGACTGAAAGTAGAGATATCGAAGACGAATGGTACTTCTGTAAAAGCATACGTCCTGCATTTATATGTCTACTTGTGGAAAAGTACAAAAGTGCTGAACTTCAGATTTACTTACGTATCAAAGGTACAGAGCTTGTATTAGCTCATAGTAGCCTTTTTTATGGTACTGTAAAAATATTTCTTTCTCTTTCTCCTTCCCATCTGTGAACATGCTGTTTTAATCGTTGTTCGCGACCAGCTCTGCTTCTGATTTAATAAATCTGCTAAAATATTAGGCATGAACGAAATAATCAGCAGGTGGTGAAATTCCTGCTGCGGATTATTATACACCCCACTGTGTTTATGTAATGCAACACCATGCAGAAATGTAGTGAGGTAGAAAGTACAGATGTTTCCTGTTAGATGCGGTAGAGTAGACGTAAATAGTACTCTAATAAAATTACTCTAATAAAACTCCTTAAGGAACTGAAACCTAATTACTGTAACAAAGTGAATGTACTTATACTTCTATAGAAGTAATGTTTCAACAAAAACAATTGAGAAAACGTTTTAAAATTGAAGTCATTTTCAAATGATAAATATGCAATTATTCAAAATTCTTAACGCTTTGAAATTATTAAACACAAAACAAGTCGATTAACATAAACTTACTTAAACTTACATACAAAGTCACATGGTGACATTCAATTGGACAAAWTCTAAGAATGGAATTCACTGATGCGCCAACAGAAGCCTATTACACTGAACCAGGTCTGTGGTTTTAAAGCTGTTCTCAGAACCGTTTCTGTTTGCTCATATAGGACTTCCGGTTCTAGAATCTGTTTGACGGAAAATCTCATTTTAATTACAAGAAAATCATACGGTGCTCTGGAAGACTGTAAAGTTATATTGCATTCACAATGTAGATGGATATTGACTTCTGTTCCGTCAATACTAGTAAAGTCCAAGACCTTAGAGACCATGTTGTCCTGAGATCTTACCATCAAGCGCTACAGTTATCAGGAGGAGAAAGATTGGTGAATGCATTCTGCCGTATCAGCTGCCAATAAAAAGGCAGACATTCTGCTGAAGCATGCACGAGCGTGTGCATTAACGCATTCGTTCCACAACAGTGTAGAGATTATCATGTTTAAAATATGAATCCACTGACAGGCTTATTAAAACTAAACAGATTTTGTGAAAGTAGTAATTTAGGAAGGATTCATAAGCGATGACTCGGTCCTGAGTTATGAAGCGGCTAATAATGTCATGTTCAAGAGATGTAGCGGCCGAGTGCCTCCTTGTATAGTCATAATCGTCATACACTGAAATGCTCTGTTTGATTTATCCCTCCCTAACCTTTTAACGTTCTTTTGGTAGAGCACATTTTGCACCACTAACACAAACGGTGTTTAATTACCCTTATCGAGTCATCACATTCACTCTTAAGTAAAATGTTTCACTAGACAATGTTTCACTCTTTTTAATTAATACTTCTTTTTAATTGATTTTTTAAACATAAACATTTTTTTGATTAAGTGGATCTAATGATCTAATGGATCTTATGTGACTTTTTTTTTTAAATGTTTTTTGGTATTTGTAAATGTTTTCATACTTTTACCATCAATGGACATCTCAACCATTTGGAAGAGGTCTATACTGGATCTGTTAAAACAGCCCAATTTGCTTAGAGGAAACAAAAAGTGCAAAGAAAAGCATATCCATAACTTTTTTTTTTCTTAGTTAGTATGACAAAGTGTTAACAATGTGTCTCTTTCCCTCCGTCTCCTTCTGTCCCTCAGGATAAGGAGGTGGACTTGGAGCAGGTCCAGCAGCGGTTCAGCGGACTCATTAGCGACGATGATTTATCGCATAAACAGCTCCCTGCTTCACCCCTGGACGTCTCCACATTAGACATCGGCACCATCTGTCAGCGTCAAGACTCCCGTGACGCCATGCCCCCATTTCCTCCAGGTGCTCTATCTGTCCCTTCACTTTTTGCCGAAAGTGGTGTAGGGGGTGTGGCCAGCAGAAACATGCCCCTCCCTCTGTCCAGCTCCACACTGCCCCCTCCTTCACGCTGTAAGCATCGGGCACCAAACGGAGGAATTTTACACCAAAGTCCTATCAAAATGCCAGTTAAATACCAGCCAGTGCCCAGCAGAGCCATGGATGCCAATCACGGCACCTCAATATGACATCACAACATCTAACTTGACATCATACAACCATACCCGTACCATCTGAGACATCAGCTCTCAGTTAAATATTCGACTGATTCACTTCTGCATCATATGAGCAACTGAGCCATTGACTAAAGAACCGGCACACCAGTGTGACATTCAGTGTGCCAGTTATAACAACGACCAGCCAATCACAGACTTCATAACTTTTCGAACAATGAGGGATGCTTTATTGAGGAAGTGAAGTCACAGGGTTTCCTCTTCCTCTTGTTCTCAGATATAACTGTGCATATCTGTACATAACTGAACAGGTGGTCAAGTCAGAGTGTATTTTCAATATCCTAGATGTTTTTTTGACTTTGGTATTAAAACGTGTAAAGTCTCTCTCTTTCTCTCTGTCTCTCTCTCTCTCTCTTTCTATCTCTCTCTCTATATATATACATACAGTATATATAGAGATATATATACAGATGGTTTGTAAATTTGAATCAAAGTAAATAAAAAGAATTCCTCATGGTTGTTTTCTAAATGCCAAATTCAAGGATTTTGCAGTTTGCAGTAAGAGAGTCTTGACTAAAATGTTCATAAAAAACATTTTCTACAGTTATGCACATTCATGAGTTATAATTTTTTTTTCCAAAATAAAAAATATTTAAAGATAAGTGTAGGGCTATATTCGTATTTGTTTGTTTGCAGATTTGTGGGTGTGGGTGTGTGTATGTGGAGGTGTATGTGGGTGGGTGGAGGGGTGTGTGTGTGTGTGTGTGTGTGTGCGTGCAGAGGCATGTTTTGCAGTGCTCTTAAATATTTCTGCCTGTTATTAGCAGCATAAAATAACTTAACTAATTTATATACACACACACACACAGACACACACACACAAACACTGGAGGATGATTTATGTTATATTTATTAGTTTATGTTTATCTTTTAATGTCTAAATCTCTCTAACCACACCCCATTTAAGCCACACCTCCTTCCAGATAGTCACACGCTCACTTTTACTAATTACACTCACATGTATAAACAGCCCTGAGTGTGTAACACATTGCAGCTCCAAGCTGAACATTTTTTGCTCATTTTTTATCATGAAGATGAAGAGTGGATATGAAGCGAGCAAAAACCAAAGATGATGAAGAAGAGGAGCTCAGCTGAAAAAAAAGAACAATTAAACCATTTTAAGGTGAGCTCCTCTTCTTCATCGTCTTTGGTTTTTGCTCGCTTCATATCCACTCTTCATCTTCATGATAAAAAATGAGCAAAAAATGTTCAGCTTGGAGCTGCAATGTGTTACACATTGTTTACTGTGACAGGATTAAAGGTAAGGCTTAACACTTGGTTAACAAACAATGAATTTTCCTATAAAACTGCTCAGGTACAATGACTGGAATGAAAATGAGAGACAAAGAAAGTCCTTCAGGAAGCCTGGACAACTATTCCTCGAGTCAGTGTTAAAAAATACAATAAAGTCTGGCTCTTTGGAAGAAAAATATAAAAAAAATAAAAGAAGTGTGGAGATCAAGACCGTTGGACAGTATTGTCTATCCTGCTTGGTTCATTGCTTCCTTAATATTTCTTCTAATAAATTATTAGATCATTTTAATAATACAAGTGAGAAATTTCTTAAAACATTACATAAATTTAATAAATTATATAGATTACATAAAAAATATTAACAATTGCTGAGACATCATTTGCAGTGTGCAGACTCAAACTTGCAGTGTATAAGAACTTGGAGCTTGAATAATGCACATGTGACACGGCGTGTGTGGATTAAAACACATGTGTTTCTGAAAGGAATCAAATGAAGTCTTAATGGATGTCAGAAGCTAACTACTGTACAGATTGCTGGAGGAAATAAATTACAGCCAAAAACAATTCAAGACTCTTTCATGATGCTCCTAACATATTCATTTTTATTCCAGTTTCTCTAAATCAGAGAGTAAACACACATTATAACCAGTTTCACTCATATCTCAGGCACCGAATTCGAAAAGTSATTCTGGGGTCTGATATAAATATATGACTTTATATCTGTAATTTCTTAGCCCCCGTGTATAGCTATAGTACTTTAACAGAACAAAATCGTTTCTCCCGCAAATCTTCTGGACCACGGTGTGCCTAATGGCATGCAGCGTAAACGACAGAGAAAGCAAGACTTTTAAAAATGCATAATATATGCGGACCAAAGTGCTGTACATGGAATAACAGAAATTACAAATAACATGCCAATGTAAATAACTCTAAAAGCAGCATAGCAAACAAGCTCCAGCATACAATTGTAAAATGGGAAGAATGCAATTCCTTATTAAACCTGTTCAAATTTAAGTGGGTGAAGATAAGACTCAGAGAGCAGACATGAAAATGGAAATAGAGGAGACTTGTCTAATTGGCTTTTTCACACTCAAGCAGCACAGATCAAGGTTCGGACTTGCACTTGGAATAGCCAGTTTCCGAAGAGCACAGCACAATGATCTTTAATCAAAATCATCAATAACCCCTCCATATTATATATTATCCTGGAATTATACAGACATTATGACATCTGTTATTGCCATGTGCTGCTACAGTATATTGTAATTATAGCAGCTCCTGCCAAGGGTGGGATATACAGTAAAACACAGGAAGTAAACAGCTGTTGTTAGTGTGTGAGTAACAGTTCTTGTAAAAAGTTGATGTGTTGGAAGTAGGAGAAATGGGCAAGCATAAGGATCTGGGTGACTTTCACTTTCATCAGATTGTAATGTCTAAACAACTGGGTCACAACGTCTCCAAAACAGCTGGTGTTTCCAGTCCGTAGTGGTCGGGGCCGACCAAAAGTGCTCTAAGGAAGGAAAACTGGTGAACCAGTGGCAGGATCATTGGCAGTCAAGGACCAGGGATACATTGGTTCATCTGGTTTGATAAATATTTCTCATTAATGCTGGCTCTGATAGAAAGRTGACAGTGCATTACAGCTGATCTGAGCATCAGAACTAGACCTGAAATGGCAGAAGGTGGTCTGGTCTGATGAGCAAACTTTTCTTTTACATCATGTGGATGTGTGTGGGAGTGGTGGTGGGTGGAAACAATGTTCCCTGATGGAACATGACAAAGAGTTGACTTCAGCCAATTCTCTAGATCTCAATCTGATGAAGCATCTGTTGGACGTGCTGGACAACCACATGTGGTTCCTTTAAGGCCTCATCTTCAAGGACCTGTTTCAGACCTCTTGGTGCCAGATACCACAGCACACCTTTAGAGGTCTACCAGAGTCCAGGCCTTGATAGGTCATGGCTATTTTTCCGGCACAAGAGGGAGACACAATATTAGGCGGTTTTAATGGTTTTAATATAATCACTGATTGGTGTAACCTTACTCTTTCCTGTTTCATATTTGTTCCTGCAGTCGATTATTGATCGACTCCCTTTACTTTTGYCTCTCAGCGTCCTGTGTATTGACCCATGCTGCGATTACTGAATAAAATTTTTGGCTTGCTCCTAATTTTAAAAAAAATTTAAAAAGATAGTGAGTATACTCACTTACAGTATGCCCTCTCCCTAACC
The DNA here is from genome assembly GCA_003987875.1 of Clarias batrachus. NCBI lineage: Eukaryota > Metazoa > Chordata > Actinopteri > Siluriformes > Clariidae > Clarias > Clarias batrachus. The sequence continues at coordinate 34,163 of QMIH01001142.1, read as the reverse complement.
GCATTTTATAAACATGAGGCTCCAATCTATTAACAGCTTTAAAAGCAAATAAGAAAATTTAACTGAACCCCAAATGAACTGAGAGCCAATAATGCAATGAAAGCACTGGCACTGGTAGTATAATGTATTCTCTCTTCTTAGTGCCAGTGAACAATCTGGCAGTGGTTTTTTTTTGCACTCTGAATGGAACAATATGGACCAATTACAAGGTGAATTACATTAGTCACTGCAATTAAATATAAATGCATGATTTTTTTTTTCCCCCAGAGAGAAAAGTTTTCAACTTGGCAAAAATTCCAAGGTGGAAAAGAAAACTATCTTTGACAACAGAGATGATTTAGTGAAAGAGCCAAGAGCTTTTAATGAGCTTTTAACAACCAAAATTATTTAAAAAGACTTTTGTAGTGTGATTAGTAGGAGTGAATAAGATCGGTCATTGTTTAATTGGAGGAGATTTCAATCCATCCAGTTATTAATATCTTTGCGAAAACTACAGCGATAATGCTCCCATATGGTTTTTAACATATGTCTGTGACATATAACTGAAACCCAGCGACAGATGCTCTGTCATCCTGCACTTATATTTTCTTCCCCTACATATGTTCCCAATAGGGCAAATTACTCAGAAGCATAATTAAGGTGTGATGTACATGTTTAACCACCATATGTCAGCATATGCATAGGAAAATGTGTGGGTCCCAAAACAGAGCCTTGTGGAACACAATAAACTTAGAGTTGCTAAGGAGGAGAAGAAAGATCTGATCTTATAATGACAGTTCTGTGCTTAAGAAAGGAAGTACACTATGTAAACTCACCTGCTGTCTCAGTGTCGAAGGTGGAACTAAGATCTGTAATGTTTGCTAATATGAGACTGGACTCATCAGAGTGTGTACAAACATGTGTTTTGTATTATGGCCAGACCAGGAATCTTAATGATATACAAAAGCAGGTAAAGTACAAGTAGACAGCATATACTGCACTGTCCTCGCAATGAGTTCAAATCCAGCTAGCAGCTAGCAGCTAGCTCAAATGTGCAGTCCTCCAATAAAAACAAGTCAAACCTTTCTTGGATATTTAATGATCTCACAGTTTGTCTGTAAAACTGAACACAAATAGCAATTAGGATAAACTTCTCAAGTTTCCTGCATTACAAACAGAATATGCTGAGTCACAACAGCAGTGCTAATCACAGTCTTTATATGTGCTCACAATTAACTACTTTTACATCTAATTTGGAACAAAAAGAACCCAGTATGTGTAATTGGAGTCAGGTATTAGCATACTGTACCTGGAGTCTTGTTAAGGAAACGAGTGTGAAGGTGTAGACTAGAGCTACTTTGACTGATAAAAACCACTCAAATTTTTTGAACTTGTTTCCACAAGAATACGTTTATGTGAGCCATGCCTCACCAAAAAGAGTTTTCAGAGGATCTATGATCAAGAATTGATGATTTACATAAAGCCGGAAATGTTTACATTAGAACCTCACCAATTCACCAGTCTACAGCAAATGGAGACACTTTGGGACTGTGATTGTTCTACCAAAAAGTGGGCGCCCAATCAAGACTCTTCACTGAGGTAAAGAAACAACCCCGAGTGACAGCCAAAGATTTGAAGCCATCATTGGAACTTGCTAACATCGGTGTTCATAAGTCTACAGTACATACCTGTATGTAAAACCTTGAACAAGCAGTGTGTCCATGGCAGGACACCACAAAAGAAGCTGCTGCTTACTAAAGAGAACATTGCTGCACGCCTCTATTTTGCGAACAAGCACATTGACATTCCACAGTGGTATTGGCAAATGTTTTGTGCATTGAAGAAACTAAGATTTAACTATTTAGAAARAACAAGCAGCACTACATCGGGTGTAAAAAGCGCACTGCATATCATCATGAAAACATCATTCCGATAGCAGAGTATGGTGGAAGAAAGGTTTTGGGCCTGCTTTGCTGCATCCGGGCCTGGCCAGCTTGCAGTCATGGAGACAAAGATCAAAAATCTCTTCAGAAAAATGTGAGAATGTCTGTACATCAGTTGAATCTCTCTGGAAGTTGGATGATGCAACAGGACAAAGTCCAGAGCAAGTCCACAACAATATGGCTTCAGAAAAACAAAATCCGCCTTTTGAAGTGGCCAAGTCAGAGTCCAAACCACAAATCAATAGAGATGCTATGGAATGACTTGAGGAGAATCATACACATGGGACATCCAAAGAATATGACAGAGCTAAAGCAGTTCTGCCGGGAAGAATTCCTCTTGAACAATGTGATCTACATCTACAGGAAACACCTGGTTGAGGTTATTACTGTCATGGGGGGGGGGGGGGGCAACAGGTTATTAATTCCAAGGGTTCACTTTAAACGAATACACAAATTCACAAAAAAATACTTTAAAACAGTATTAATACCAAACCGATGGCCTGAACAAGACTGAGGTGTCAGGATCTCCAGTCACTGCGGGGACTACAGTATGCCTGCTTAAAACTGGTCCACTAGGAGACATGAGCAACATTACCACGAGCACCGCAACCACCATATTAGAGTAGAGTAATTCTAAGATGCAGCTCATAGCAACATTCTTGAAAGAAGCAAAACAGAGAGGTATCATTACAACACTAAGAGATGTGTGATATGATAATACATGCTTGATTCTAAAAACTATTAGAAACTCAAGGGACCATTGATGTGATTGGACGTTCTGAAAAATCGGTTACATACCGTAGCATAAATTCTACACATAAAGGTTAGAATGATATTGTTTTGAGATTATAATTTATTTATTTATTTATTTATTTTTATCAAAATCATTCTAACTTTCAAAAACATCTGCACAACAAAATTATAACGCTCATCCAACATTAGGGTTCCTGCTGGGTAGGCACAATATAAACCATGACATGGTGGAGGAACCGTGACCGGATTAAAAAACAACTCAATGCCGAACTTTTTGAAGTAGTGTTTTACCTTGAGGAGGTCAAATACTCTGAGATTTATTGAAATGTCAGTAAAATGTTAATGTTTAGTGTATATAACCCTTATTATTAATAATAATAATAATAATAATAATAATAATAATAAATATCCCAATTATTTAAAAAGTTTTCATCAAGACCATTTTTACTAAGAGTTGTCCTGATGATCTGTTAACAACAAACAGAAAAGGCACCAATTAAAAACACAGGTATTAATTATATCTCAAGTAAAATAGCCCGTTGTGTGAAACAGGCCTTTTAGCACCTGTGAATATTTAATCGTATTTTTTCAGTAAAACATATTATTAAATAAAATGGCTTTAAGGCTTGTTTATAATAAAAGTGTGGAAGTCAAGTGATTAAATTGGAATTTAGTGTTGGTCTTAGGTGTAAAATTGTTTGTGGTGATGATGTGTGAGGAATGAGACAGATGGCAGCATGGGTGGTGTAGTGGTTAGCACAGTCGCCTCACACCACCTTGGGATTTGACTCTCACTTCCAGTCTGCACGTGGAGTTTGCATGTTCTCCCTGTGCTTGCTGGGTTTCCTCCAATTTCCTTCTGCACGCCAAAGACATGCACTGTAAAAAATTGCCAAAAGTGTATGATTGTGTATGAGTGTGAGTGTGTATGCTGGTTCTTCATCCAATAATGGATAAAGAACCAGACTTCTCCTTTCCCAGCCACATACATGTTTACATTCATAAACATTCCCAGGTCAGCTGTAAGATCCTGAAGATGAACTTCTGAGGTCTCTGTTCAGTAGGACATGCCTAATTTAACTCTGATTGACAGATAACCACAGGGAAACACTTTACAGTGCCCAAATCACCTCAATTGGCTAGGCTTATATCAGAGGAGCAGTGGCTCTCCTCGCACGGCACTCAGATACACACACTACAGGCAATTTCTTTAAAAGAAATTGTACCTGGGCGGAACTGTGCGGAACCGGTCTAAATGGCGGTCCCAAACTGTCCGTAGTGTGAATGAGCGTGTGCATGTGTGTGCACACCCATCCAGGGTGTACCCCACCTCGTGCCCTAAGTCTCCTAGGACAGGCTCCAGGCCACCTGCTAAGAGGATAGAGTCTCGTGGGATAGGGCCTGGATGAAAATATTATTTCTCAAAGCCATGGTGTTTTAAATAATTATTAGAATTGCCATGGCTTTGAGCTATAATACTTTCCCTGTGACGTTGCTGCATATAGGGTTTGTCTTGTTTTCAAACTGTAAACATCATATAATGTATTGCCTGATATGAGATGCCTTTATTGCCATTTAAACCATAGTTGTCTTCTTTAAAATAGCATCCCTCTTTTGGTCAGTGCAGTCTTGAGTCTGTTTGTAGATAATTTCTTTTTCAGGTGTGTATCGCTCCTGGTGTTGGGCCAGATTATGGCCTGCATGTGCTGGTTGCCGAAGAAGGCAGAGGCTGAGCCCTCACTGTGCTCGAGATCCAGTCACTTTATTACTGAGTGCAGGTTCAACCATCCATTAGGGACAAAATATTCGCTTTTGGAAATGGCCTGTTTGTCCTTATTTTGGTGCTGAATTATACAACAACGCCTCCAGGAGTAAAGCTCTCAGTGATCTCGGCTGGTTGAGACACTGCTGTGCTTTCTTTTCAATCTTACTGATGATGGGAAAGTACATCAGGAGCCCTTTTTTTCCCCATTTAGCTTAAGAGGGTTTGAGGTGATGGTTACTCCGGCACTTTGCTGTGGGCTTTTAGTACTTAGATTCACTTATGTTTTATTTTGTTTAATTTACTTTTAATGTAATATTTATATATTTATTATCCCTCTATCCATCATCTATAAAGCTTATCCTGTGTAGGAGGCCTGGAGTCTATACCAGGGAATAAAGGCCACACAACTGCGGTACATGGGTACAAAGCAATTGCAGAGCAAATGCACACACACACACACACACACACACACACACACACACTCCATTATACACTTATGGCAGTTTTGAAACTAGTCAGCCAACACTGCATGGCTTTGGACTTTGGGAGGAAACCAGTATACCTGTAGAAAACCCAGCAAGCACAGGGAAAACATGCAAACTCTATACACACAGACCTAAAGAAGACATTTAAACACCAGTGGAAGTGCGAGTTCAGGACCGTTTCAGCGCCTCAGAGGTTTAATTTATTGCAGAAATTCGCACCTCACACCATGAGACCTGTAAAATCAACCCGTCCTCTATTGCTTCTGATTTAGTGACTGTATTCTTGTTTTGGGGTTGAATCATGTCCCAGAAGGTCTTCATTTTAAACCAGGCAGTTGGTGATATTTACTAAAGGTTCTCTGGAATGGGCTGGCATCCTCAGCCTCGTGCCTTGTTTGCTTGTAGAGCAGAAGTTTAATTCTGTTTCTTTCTTTCTTTCTTTCTTTCGTTCCTGGTTTCATTCCTGTATGCAGTTCATTTTCTGAATAAGACACCGATAAAAGAATGATATAAAAACATAGAATTATCATAGGTTATTATTATCTCTATGTCTGATTAGTATTCTAATAAAACACAGAAATTCTATAAAAACTTGAGGAAATATGTAAAAAGCAAAAAATGTAACAGATAAAAGAGAAATGAATCATGAATTACCAATGTGATGAAATAAATTAATAATAGATCAAAAGAGCAAAGAGACAAAAGAGTGAAATCACAGAGTAGTTAAAAACACATCAGCGTCTCACTGTCATAAAATTCACACAAAGACGAGGACTTCGAGTTTTCGAGGTCCAAATGTGGAATGTTAAGTTGAGATTTCTTTCTCTTTTTTTTCAAACTGAGGTCTGTTTTGCCCTCAGGTTACAGCATTATAAAATTATGTTTTGACCTGTGGATAATAAAAAGTGCAGATTTTTTCATTTCTCATAAGAATTAAATGTCTCGAAAGTGCCATTTCTTCTGTTATGATGATCTCCTGTGTCTTATAGGGTTTTTTTTTCTTAAAGGTCTGTTTTTCTTCGTTTCTTGTTATAGTTGTTGTGTATTTTAACACCTCTCCCATAAAACAAGCCACAGTTTCTGCAACAGCATCCAGAGTCGCATTTACGTTGACATTTTTATGTGCATTTCAAACCTCTGTCTCTAATGATTTCTCAGAACAGTCATATGGTGCAAATGGTTTGACCTTTCTCCTTTTTTCCCCCTATCACAACATAAGAATTTCTCCTTGCAGTTAGCCTCACTACTGTATGCTTCTGCACTTCACGATTCAAAAAAATTAATGGAAGAAAAACATAATCATGGATTCATCTTACCCTGTCATGGACCACCTCCCATTAAATGTAGAGGCAATTCTGAAACAGTGATCCTAATCTGTATGTGTTTGGACTGTGGGAGGAAACCAGAGAACCCGGAGGAAACCCGGGGAGAACATTCAAACTTCATGCACACAGACTCAAGGCGGGAATCGAACCCTCGACCCTGGAGGTGCAAGGCAACAGTGCTAACCAATAAACAGATTTCACACTAATATTAGTACATTAGTGTATAAATTGTGTTCAAGGCGTTAGGTGATTTTTAGCCTAGTTAGTTTCTAGTTAATGCATACATACGTAGCTAGTGCTGTTATGGTTGTATCTGTTTCTATGGCAAATACGAACCCCTTTTTTGCGCACAAAGCAATTTTCAAAAACAACCAATAACAATAGTGTCCTTGCACAAACTTAGGGATGCCAACCGTCCCATAAAATACGGAATCGTCCTATTTTTGGAAACTAAAAGAAAGGCAATAGAAAGAAACCATGAGGTGAACCACACTCAACAGGGAAGCCATCCTCATTTGGGTGATATCAGATAGCAGGAATTAATTGTGTGTTATGAGGCTGGAATTTCAGTATAACAGGAGAGGCGTTAAAGTTAATATGGAGTCCAATTTCGTTTTTGAAGGCTGAGATGCAAAAACTTTCCCCAACTATTGAGCAACTGCACTCACAAGTCATAAAAAGTTCAGAATGATGATTTGCGCAATCGGTTTCCTATCACTCCTATCATATTTTTCTTCACGTCACTGCGTGGATCAATTAACCTCTTTATTGCACTGATTCTAGTTTGAGAGCAAGACAGGGGACAGACTTGGAAGGGCTCTCACTTAGAATTACAAGATGGAGAGGGAGGGGACTAGTGGACATCACCTCGAGTTGATTGCGGGGAGAAAAATGTGCACACGTCTAACTTTATAGATGTATACAATTTGTAAATTCACTCACACTATGAAATGCCACTGCTCGCCGTTCCACAGTTAATTTATTATACTGAGAATATATACTGTACTGTATATACTGTTTCACCGTGAATGTGCGTGTGTGTGTGTGTGTGTGTGTGTGTGTGTGTGTGTGTGTGTGTGTGTGTGTGTGTGGATGTGTGTGTGTGTGTGTGTGTGTGTGCTTCACCGTGGATGTGTGTGTGTGTGTGTGTGCCCTGTGATGGATTGGCACTCCATCAATCGCGTACACTGCCTCGTGCTCCAAGTCTCCCTGGCTCCAGGCCCACCATGACCCTGTATACAAGATAAAGCAGTATAGACGATGAGCGAGTGAGTAAAATGAACCAGGCAGTTCCACTCCACTCCATTAGAGGGCCACATCACCACTTCCAGTTCACTTTCTAGTCCACCTGGAATGAATCAGCTGTTTACTCAGAGACACTCCAGATTGCTTTATGAAGTCTTCATTTGTTTCTCATTTGGATTTCAAGGTACAGTAATCAGATTACAAACAGTATTTGTTGTGATTGTGACTAATGAACAGACTAGTAGCTTTATGTAAACACTGTGGAGCCTATAACGGGACAAAAAGTCTTTTTTTTCTTTTTCTTACAAGATCTTACATAACGATAAGTGACTAATATACTTCACAGCAAGCGTGCTAATAGTTTTTCAAGCATTCTTTTTTTAAATCATTTTAAATAGCTTGCTTATACATCAATATATATTAGACTGACTGAGATTTAATAATTTACATTGAGTTAAAAATATAACAATTTGAGTCCTCCGATCATGCTCCAGGTTTCTAACCAATCATAAAAGTGACCGAAGTCTTGTAACCAATCATAATGCAGAAAGCTGGCTAACAGTTTTGTAAACATTTATTATTATTATTATTATTATTAAAAAAATCACTTAATTATACAGAAATATAATAATTAATAAACACTGTGGTAAACTGCACTAAAAATACAGTACAATGATGTAAGTTCCACCCTAATGCTCCAGGATTTTAACCAATCACAGACGAGACCCAATTCTTGCAACCATTCGTAGCACAAAAGCCTCCTGCGTCCCTTAAGGACTTAAGCAAAGCGTGACCTTGATCAGGCAGTTACTAAAGATAAAAGAGTGAACACTGGATGTGCTTAATGTCTGATTTCACCTTGCTAAATGAAAGTAAATACTTCGCACTGATGTTGGATCATAGTCCTGATACACACAAACGTCTCGCATCAACCAGATTGCTTTGGGAAAACATTCCGGCCAAACATAAATGAAAACGGCTCCTTTCATTCACATCTTATCTATTTATTCTGGGGGACGTATTTGTACTCGGTGAGCCTAGTTGTCATCTGTTGCTTTCCTGTGTCATTTTCTAGACTTTGATTGGACGAGGTGTTCTCAGATTATACCATTCTCTGGGTATTTTTATCACGACCCCTGGAGATGCTGTTCCGCTCGGTACAAAAGTAATAAAAAACACTTGAAGTTATTTGTACACAGTGCCTAAGGTGATGTGAATGTGAACATTATCAACCTGTATTTCTGTACATTTTTGCTGAAAGGGATCCCCCGCTGGCACATTCATACCAGCTGGCACTTTCTGAAGGAGAAAAAAAAAAAAAAACTTAAAAGCAGTGCGTGTGCTTTTGTGTGGTGTGTTTAGGTGAGCTCATTTACATGGATGCCGGCAGTCGATCAAACCTAAAATCCTGCAGCGGTTTAATTGGAGTCTGAAACTCAAAGGAGAGAAATGTTCTGATCAATTTACCTCCAGGTTTAAATGGATGTTGGAATTGCTCTCTGACCCGGGACTGCGGAAATCTCACTTGGAGAGAGACGCAGCAACAACATTTCTCTCGTTCCACTATACTGTAATTAGCACTGCGGTTACGATTTAGTAATGCTAATACTGCTTTTGCTATAATTATTGTTTATTGTTTGTTTTTTAATAAATCTATTTTAGCAGCAGTAATAGTTGATGACTTTCGAGTGTTATGTTCTTCAGAGGTTCTTGAAGGGAAAAGACTGCACAATGCTCTTAACAATTGTTAGGATTGCAAATTTCACACAATTTTATTCACTAGTTAAACCGGTTAACAATTAATAACCAAGTGATCATTCATTATAAGTGATAACCTTTTTAAATTAAACACTTTTAGCAGACTAATGAAGCAAACAGAATTTCTCTAAGATGATTAGGATGTTGAAAATCATGCCAGTGTGCCCTCTAGTGGTGTACGAGTGAAAATATGAGAGATGTGAGAAATATTATGCAAAACAAACATTGTCAGTTTAACATGTTGTTTTTTCTTTCTTAATGGCAATGAATGAATTGTTGATTAATCATTAACATATCCAAACTCTGTATATTTAATTTATTATATATTACTTTATCTGAATGAAATATTTTACATTCAGTGTAATTTATAAATGTAAAGTTATAAATGTTACATAATATAAAATGGTCAAAATTATTGAACATATAGTGTACTACAGCTTTTGCAGAAAATACAAACTGCTTTCATCTTTTATTAATAGGTTTTTGCAAGAATATTGCTTTTTCTTCTTTTTATTGATGATTGTTTTTGTACATAACATGACAAAAACAATCAACACAAGCGACACAAGATTTTAGACTTTATTGGACAGGAACAAAACTGAATGAGATAACTCAGACAATAAACATTGTTGCTATCAAATTGATCCAAATCGTACAATGCACTGCCCAAATCTGAAATCAAGTATTTCTGGGAGTCACGGCTCTAATGTCTGTGTGGGTCTCATCAGTGGTCTCGTCAAGCTTTCTAGAAACATCTCAAAGACAAAATTTTTTGCTCCAAAGTTGTCCGTGGTGTCCTGTGATTGACGGACCTCCAGGGTGTTGCCTCCTGCTCTTATTTACAAGATATATTTTTCACTGTGACTTTGTCCTCCATGCTTGTTTTTCTTGCTTGAGTACAATTTTACGGTCTCATTTGTAAGGACTGTCACTCAGAACACATTTAGATGCTTGATGTGAGCAGAAAAAGCACTAAAGGGTGGAAGTGTGCATTCATTCACAGGTGAGGGAACCACTTTGTTCCACATTATCCCTAAATACTTTAATGAAGTTCTAATTTCCTGGTTTCGAATCTCACCCCACGGTGAGTTCAGTCTCAGTTTGCAGCAATAATAAAATTCCAGGGAAATGTATATTTATTCTAGATTAATCATCATGTGCTTCTAGTTTCAGTAATTATTTTATTCAGTGCTTTTATTCAGTGATTGTGAAGAATAACAGAGCACAGCTATGAGTGTAAAAACTCCCTTTATCTCTTTATATAATCCCCTGCTGCACTAATGCACTTATCCCAGCGTTTCACTTGTGCTTGAAAACCATCAAGGTAGAAAGTTCTCTCAGTACACCAGAGCCATGATCAGACTGCCCGCTTCCTGGCTGAAAACCTGCCATCCCGGGAACTCCTTTGGTGTAAACATTGGAGTGAGGTCAGAACCAGCTTTATGGGGAATGTTGCAATAACTCCCGTTCAAAACTGTGTTCCAAGTGTCAATATTTTGGGTGAGCTCCATTGTTATCGAGCAAGGCCTTAATCCTCCTGGGCATGAAATTCACCAGAGCTGCACATGTTGTTGCTGGGATCCTCTTCCACTCCTCCAATAATGATATCACGGAGCTGCTGGATGTTAGACACATGGCACTTCGCCACCTTCCACTTGAGGACCCACAAGTGCACAATAGTGTTCCAGTCTGAAGACATACTTGGCCACTAACAAACACATGAACATGATAAATAGGGCATGTATGGTTAAAGATGTACAGCTGTTACCACTTAGGATGTACTCACTTTTGTTGCCAGTTAATTTGACAATAATGGCTGTATTTGGAGATATTTTCAGAGGACAGTAAATCTATGCTGTTATGCAAGCTGCACATTGACTACTATAAATTTCAGCCAAGTTTCAATTAGTATTGTCTTTTGAGATGAGATGTTTGTTGAAATTAGAGAAGTGTTCACCACACACACACACACACACACACACATATATATATATATATATATATATATATATATATACACACGTGGACAAAATTGTTGGTACCCTTGTAGTATCATATACTACACATACTATCATATCGAAATAAATTATGTAATACAATATTACATATTATAATACAGGATTACATATATATATACAGTGTATATATATAGATAATCTTTTATTTTATTTTATTTTTTTGTAACAGCCTCTGCAGCAACCTCATTTCCTCTCTCGTCTGTTCCAACAACTCAGCATTCAGGATCACCAATACTAATCACCGAACTGATCATCTGTCATCATCTGTGCTCGTTTCTCACTGGTTGATGCCTTATGTTAGATTCTTTTTAGGCTAATGATTCATAAGTCACTGTGTGGCTTAAGAGCCAACTTAACTCAGGGAATRGACTGAAAATGAGCGACAAAAACTTGCCAAAAATGAGAGCCAATGATGTCCTTTAGGAAGCCTGGAGAACTATTTCCTGACATATGAAGAAATGAGGACTTTTGCACAGTACTGTGTGTGTGTGTGTGTGTGTGTGTGTGTGTGTGTGTGTGTGTGTGTGTATATATATATATATATATAATGTATTAATGTATATAATGCAGACAGAAATGTGCTCTCTTTATGAATGTTGCAGGAAGTACAGTAGGTGAAGGAAAAAAATGCCAGGTTTGATGTTGAGATTCAGGAACATAAGTCCACATCCTCAACTCCCTGGAACACTTAGAAAAAAAAAGAAAGAAAAAAAAGAAAAAGATTGACAAACTTAATATTCTAGTGAGTACAAGGCAAGACTAATTCTCTTTATTGCTTCATGGAGCAATAGCTGAATGACGCAGTCACCACAACGCCGCAATGGAGTTATAGAGTTACTTTCCATTATTTCCAATGCACCAGAACCGTGCAAGTAGAAATCAGGACCAGTGTAGCAACGTGCCTCTTATATCAAAAACATGGGTTCTGAGTTAATATTCCTGGAATGCAAAGCATCTTCCTGACGGGTTGAGATTTACAGTATATGCTTTCACTCACCGGTGCACAGTGCAAGCAACTTGAATTAGATTTGGTCACCAGGGTTGAGAAAGGCCCAGCCGTGATTATTTTCGAATCAATCCAATTTCATTTCTATTGCTCTTTTAACAATAGACATTGTCACGGAGCAGCTTTACAGAAATCCGGATGTAGATTTAGATCCCTAATGAACAAGCCAGAGGAGATAGGAGTGAGGAGAGAAGGCCTGAAGGGAACCCGTCCTTTTCTGGATGACACCAGATAGCGGGATTAAAGACAAGCAGTACTACTTGTTACCCTGTAGACAGGATAAACGTACATGCACTTATTGTCTATACACACATGCGCACACTCACAAAGGCAAGGTTTATATGAAAATTTCCTATTTACTTTTTCTGGGTGCTCTAGAGCTCGGAATCAACAGCGATCACGATATGATATTCTTAATCGATATGATTTGGTTTCGATGGCGAAATGTTTATACATATCCCAAATATATATTTAAATTTTGTTACAATTCTAAACACACTTTAGAATTTGTATTGTAGTGTGTCACTTGTAGGATTATAGTGGAACTGCTAAGGTAGTGTACTGTAGGATTACTTGTAGTGGAACTTGATAAGGAGCATTTGTGGACTGCAGCCTTTATGTCATTCCACAGAATTTCGGTTTTTGCAAAGCACAGTCGTGGCTGCATGTGGCCTTTCTTAAGGACTGGCTTATTTTCTTGCAGCCCTCCTATACAAGCAGACTCATGGAGAATTTGTGATATTGTGGCACACAATGACCACGCTTTGTCATAAATTCCTGCAACTGCTTCAGAGTTGCTGTAGGCCTCTTAGTAGCCTCAGTTTCCTTCTGGCTCTTTCATCCAGTTTAGAGCGATATCCAGATCCAGGATGGAGTTGTACAAAAAAACCTCCTATTTCTTAATAATAGAATATTATGCGCTTCTAGGCAGTGATAAGGCCTATCTATATCCTGTGCACAACTTTATCCCAGAGATCTTTTGAAAGTGCCTTGCTACCGATAGTTGATGTTGATTATTTGATTCATTTGAAAATGTTCCAGCTCTTTTATTTGTATAACATATGTATAGTACTTATTAAAAATAGGTATTTTCGTACCTGCATAATCGTGCATAATTTTCCAAAGCATATAATTTCAAGCCTTTAGTTTTCAGCTTTGCTGAAAGAGGCTTCCAAAGCATTCTTAAACATCTGACAGACACCACTGATGCTCATCCTTAGGAGCTCTTGAGGACACTAGTTATAAAAACCTGACATGACATGTAGTTCAGGACCTGATTAGGAAGAATGCAAAAGTACTTGTGCAGTGAGCACATTAGGCCATGACACAACTGACAACACACCGTATGATGCATAGGAAGTCCCAGAATCTGAATTAAATTCATTCCTCTTATTGACTTTTGAGTCTGAATTTGTAACCAATCAGCACTAAGATAGATCTTAACCTTTAAACCAGAATATAATGATGCAAACAAGACTTGACACATGTCTGCTGCTGGTTGTTAAAGTTTAAGACTTTTATGGATTTTTCGGATTTAGTTGAAGGAGTTTCTGAGGAGCAAAGCAAGAAAAAAAGCTAAGAAAGTTTAACCTGCCTTTCTCGTGTCAAGGACTCTGATGCTCAGCATGGATATTTATTACAGTAATGTGAGTAAGGATCATTGACAGAACATGTTTACAATAACAATAGTTAGCAAAGTGCTCTACATTCATGAGAATAAAGTGATAAAATAACAAAAGACAAAAAATACAGACTTAACGAAAGATATAAATAACAAACAATATACTAAATTCCACAAAAGTGCTAGTTGAGGTGTGTCCCGGAAATATCTCTACAAGGAGACGTCTCTTTGTAGAGATGTTTCAGGAACGTCCAAAAGGAATAATCCCCTGCGGATGAGATGGAGGAGGCTTGGGAAAAATAGGTCTGGGGATCGCTGCTTAGATGCTGCCCCCATGATCTGGACCAGGATAAGCAGAAGATGGATGGATGATGGATGGATGGATGATGGATGATGGATGGAAAAATCAAGCATAAAGGATATACTTTTAGTTTTTATATTTTAAAATGCTGATTTGCACGGTTTAATCCTTAATCTTGTCCGGGTGAAGATGCTGATGTGTGCTTCAGGTTGTTGTCATGCTGAAAGGTGAAATAGCTCTTCATCTTAAGTGTCTTAGCTGGAGCCTTAAGGTTTTGCTGCAGAATTGGCTGATGTTAGAAAAGAAAAGCAGCCCCAAAATAAGGATTGTGCTGCCTCCGTGTTTCATACCGTGGGGTGGTGTAGCCTTAGTGATGTACACCAGAGCTGTGAGTCACAGGTACACTGATTCGACACAATAAAATTTTGGGGCTTTGCGAATCCGCGATTGGGACCAGTGGCAGATCTGGTGTGTATGGTTCTCTCTCTCCAAACAATAAATAAATAAACCAGCCCAGCCCCAATTAAAAGTCAAGACTAAACCATTTCAACTTGGGGGTGTGCAGACAGGTGATATATTATCCTGATATCATATGATGTATTATTCTGCTAAACAGAAAAATAAAATAAGCCTGTGAAACGATACAGTACACTATAATACTGTTTAACAGTATACACAAATACAGTATATTGACAGTATTATGAATTATCTGTGGTTTATTCTGTAGCATTCTTAGTATTTATTCTGTAGCATTCTTTTGCGCTGCTGGAAAAGGTAAGATGACAGCTGTAGTCAGGTTTCTTGTAGGAAAACCTGAGGCGATGTCCACTAACCCCCCCCCACCCCCACTTATCTCATTTTTCCGAGTGAGAGACCTTCCCAGTTGGTCACCTTCCTCGCTTACAAACTAGAATCAGGGCACCAACAAGATTAACTGACACACAGCAAACGTGCAACAGAAACCCAATCGTATAAATGTTATTTGGAATTTTTCTTTTCTTTTTTGCCCACATGCTCTGGGCTGTCCAAAGCAAGATGGCGCCCTGGGTGGCTGCCCGTGTCACCCATAATCTATCAAAATCCAATCTATCTCAATGTACTGTATATAATAAGCGTTTAAACGCTGAATGCAGTTGATTGTTTAATTGTCACATACAAAGCCATAACCTTTTTTTTCTGCCAATTTTCTGCTCCTCTGTCCAGTCCAGAAGGTGGCAGAAGTGCAACTGCATATAAAATCAAAAGTAGAAGTGTTACTCTCACAAAATGCAAGTTTATGAAAAATGAGAGATGTTTGTATTTTTTTCTGTAAAAGCTGTGGTACATTTTTCAGGATTTGTCGATTTCAGACTGTTCAGCCATTATAGGTTTGCCCTAATAATTGAAAAAGTGTGAATTGATCACCATTCCACAGTATTTTGTGATAGTAAAAGTGCTTGGATGTTGTTATTTGGTGTGCTTTTTGGCTTTCAAAAAAAAAAAAAAAGTCTTTGTCTTGACATCATTCCCCTCAGCCCAGACACATGAAAGATTTCAGGACACTGTTGTCACATGTGTGGAGCAGAACTGCAGGACTCATCAGTAATTGCTGCAATTCTTTTCATGTTGCCGGAGGCATCCCGCAGCCTACCTGACCTGTTTTCTCTTTCTTCTCATCAATTTTAGAGAGYCGTCTTGCTCTCCGTAATGTCACCAGTGTGCCATGTTTTCTCACTTGATTATCTTCAGTACTCCATGATCTATCCAGTGCTTGGAGATTTTTCATAACCTGCTCTTGTTTGATACGTCTTTACCAATGAGACGCTTTACCTGCTCTTTAGTTGGATGTTACCATGGGAATATTGAAGAAACTCCTATAGGCTCAACTGTACTACATTTTTAGAGTCAATCAGTCAATTTAATTGATGGCAGGTGTGCACTCATTATCCTGAGTTTGAATGTGTTTGGTTAATTCTAAATCCCTAAAACATTTCTTTTTGTTTAACACTTAGAATACATCACAAAACCTTGCCATTTTAACTGTGTCATTTTTGTTCTGTACAGACGTTTTATATCCACTTATGCATGAAACAGTTTCAGCCTGAATGAGTATCCAAATCTTGTTTAAGAGGACTGGTTTGATTTTTGCAACTGCTTGGAGTTGCAAAAAAAAAAAAAACTTTCAACCACAGAATTAATTTGCTGTTCAGAGTCAAGATCAAACCTGAAGCTTTATGCACATAATATTTTAGGGCTGCAGGACAGTCTGGGGTCTTGTGTCGGGAGACCTATTATGCAAAATCTGCTTCTTTGGGGSTTATTTGGATGCAAAAAAAAGAGAGAACAAAAGAATTGCTGAAATGGCATGTTTGGAGGAGGAGTGAAACAGACACTATGGGAAACCTGAGGATGCCTGTAAAATAAATGTCCTTAAGAAATAATTTTATATATACTGTATTACCCAGGTTACAGTAATAAGATTTTTGTGTAGATTTATTTATATGTATTTTTATGTAATATCTTTATTGTAAAATTGTTAAATAAAAGGTGTTCTCATAAAGACATGAAATGAAGGACAGGAGATAAAGTATCATTCAAGTAAGTACAGCTCTCTAGCGCCCCCTAATGAGTCACCTATTAGAGTCTGAGGAGAACCCCAGTCTGTACTGATGATCTTTGTCTTCCATAGCAGCTCCTGCAGATTAGACAAGCATTCCTTGAGACCACATTCTGTCCAACTCATCAGCTACTAAGTCCTCATAAGGCCTCTGATCCATAACCGTGCCTTCCCTCCTTGTTGGTAAAAAGGCTCAAGGTCCAGATTCTTCTTTGTCCATATCCAGCTGTTTAATGCTCTTGCAAATATTGAGTAGGTGTTCATCTTTTTGAAACTGTTCCAGCATTCATTGAGATGTCCATGATAAAGCAAGTATGATGGCTGTGAAAGCTTTAAAACCAACACACTGCGACCGAGGTGTTTGGGAAACAAACTACAATGTGTACTTAAACAACATTGCCACCATCAGCCAGTCGTCTACTGTATCAGCTGTATGTTTTTTGGTTGGATTTGAGTTTCGTCTACTGAGGGAAAGTCTTGACAGGTGCTTGGACCCCACAAATCACTGTGTGTACTTATAGGGCAGGGTTCCTAATGAGACAGCTGTAATGTTGTGTGTTCGTCCATGTAGGTGCATAGTCATTAGACCCTAATCGTCAGTGTTGTGATCATTTGTTTCCTCAAAAATGTCTCAGCTTTAAAATAACCAAGCAATTAAAATAGATCGTTATTCGGTCTTTCCCTCAGCTCTGGCAATGCCCGGGTTGCATTATCGACAGGCGTGAGGGCAGTTTAATTATGAAAGCTGTTATGAGATTGGACTCCACTTATCTTCAAGGCCTCTGGTGCCGCCTGAAAGAAGAATAGACTGTTTATTAGCTGTGTGCCCTCAGCGTACACTCTTCAGCAAGACACAGAACATTAGAAAACATTTGGTCGCAAGGTAATGTCATCTGTGACCTGTGACACTTCGAGTTTGACCATACCCATGATGGCTGATCCCAATCTCTACTTTAAAAAAAAAAATGTTTTCAGTTCTTGTTATGATTTTCGTCCTCCCCATGATTCATTTCTCTCATGACGCCGTCTCAGTTCAACCTGACAGGGGCTGACACTGGGATTAATCTCCATTATCACAGAGAAATGAGACGTGATCGGACTCGGTGCGGGTCTGAAGTCATTTGGCTTCATTTTCTTCAAAGGCGATAGACATACTCCTCTAGGCTTCCTTCATTAACTGTTGTTTATTGAGATAGATGGAAGGAAGAGAGAGACTGACAGAAAGAATGAGTAAATACAGGTCTTTCTCCAGGCTAGGAAAGAAAGAAAGAAAAAAGAAGAGCAAGGAACAGTAAATCCGAATCAGGACAGACTTGGCACGTTTACAGGAGATGAATTTTATCATTCTCGGGACAGTTCAGTTGCAGGTTGAGGTGGTGASGCTTTCAGGCTACACAAAATAGTGATTTTAAATCGCAGGAAATCCAAGCTACCATTTTAGGTCCCCAGTGGCACCTGGTTTATCCTGGGTCTAAAATGTATGGTTTTCAGGCAGAATTCTTCAGTCTTGAGTTCTGTCAGTGTGAGAAATACTTTTTAGTAAAATGCTTCTATTGAAAACTCATACTGCGGTTCAGGACGTACTGGTTATCCCAATGAGATTTTTTTTAATGTAGCAAATGTGTCCTTAATCAACTTATCTATCAAACTCGGTTAACAAAACATTCCAGGTAACAAAAATGACACATTCAATTAAGAAATTAAACTTCTGATGAAATCACATACATTAAAAGCACTTAACTTTTAGTGGTTTCATTTTAGATTAAGTTGTGCCCACTATTTACTGAGTGCAATATTAACTCTAATGTTCTGCTCAACCGTTTGGTAGAGTACATTTTGTGTCACTACTGTATATCCTATTGGACACTGGGTGTAATTAACCTTTCTATAACTATTATCGCTTTTTAATTGCTTTTTGACACTGTGCAATAAATAAAGTGTATCTAAAATGTGACAGTTTTTTTTTTTTAGGTGAAAATTAATTGATACTTTTACCATGAAGGGACATCTCAGCTGTTTGGAAGAGTTCTATACTTGGGTCTGTTAGAACAATAAATAATAATCATCATCATCATCATCATCATCATCATCATTATTTTATCATCATCACATTATTAAGAAAAAAGGAAAGAAAAATATTTCCATTGCTTTTTTTCTTATTAAGAAGGTTAAAGGGTTAAAACACAAAATGTAAAATCACAGCATGTGCTCAGTCAAGTGTTATTTCATGTGCTGCTGAATAAAGAGTGCAGAAGTCATTTTGTTAAATTTGCGATGATTAATATGCTAATTGCGTCTTAAGACTAATCATTGAACACTTTATTAGGACCATCTGTGCACTTAATTATTCATGCAATTATTCATGCAAACGTGGGGCCACAGTGCAATGTATAAAATGCAGCAGGAGTTCTCATACAGTAACAACCATTATAATGGTATCCCACTGATCACTAAGCTGGTTTGAATACAGTAGGTATAGAAAAGAATCTCCTCCCTTTAAAATAATCATATTTTGTTGCTTTGCACACTGAAATGAAGACAGACATTTTTGTTTTATCCAGCTGTATTTACTCTGTGCAACTTTCGGCACATTTTTAACATTGAAGTGAAAGCAATAACACCAACATGTCAAAAAAAAAAAAAACTGAATCACTGATTAGTAAAAGCATCACTCCCCTCATAAAAATGACTTAATTAGGTAAAGCTAATCACCTTTTCAATTTCACACAAAGCCATTTGACTTTCAACTGTGATAAGCTATGGTCATTTTAATTAGCTCAGCATGAAAAGATGGAAGCGCACCTGGTAGTGCACCTGAAGCAAACAATCAACTATAGGTGGCAAGGGACTGTCCTAAGATCTCCAGAATAAAGTTGTGCACAGACATGAGCCAAATGGATACAAAAAATAAAATCAAAGGCTTTATCACTGCCTAGATCAACTGCCACAGTGAAGTCAGTTATTCAAAAGTGGAAGTTATTTGCTTCAACACAGACCCTCCTTGGATCAGAACGTCACTCCAAACTGAATTAGAGAGGCTACCAAGAGGCCTACAGCAACTCTGAAGCAGTTGCAGGAATTTATGATAAAGAGTGGTCATTGTGTACATGTGACAATATCACAAATCTTCTATGAATATGACTTATAATGGAGGTTTGCCAGAAGAAAGAAAAAAAGCCAAGAAAGAAAGGCCACAAAAAATGCACCTTGAAGATTCTGATGCCACATGGAAAAAGACTTTATTGTCAGATTAGACTAAAATTTAATTATTTGGCCACAACAACGAACAATATGTTTGGTGGAGCTCACCATCGAAATAACATCACTCCTACAGTAAAGCATGAAGATAGTAATACCCTGTTAAGCAAGGACTGGAGCACTTGCCTGGATAGAAGGAAAATGGAAGAGGCAAAATACCAACAAATTCTTGAGAAAAATCTGCTACCCTTTGGCAGAAAGTTACCACTGGGCAGGTTAAGTAGGTTAAGACAGTAAACTAAATACACAGTGGTTGAAAGAGACAAAGGTCCTTGAATGCCCTTGCAAACCCCTTTGAAAAATCTGTGGAACGTCTTGAAGACTGCAGTCCACTAATGGTCACCATCCAGTTTAACTCAACCTGAGCAGCTCTGCGAAGAAGAGTGGGCAAATATTGCAAAGTCTAGATGTGCAAAGTTTGGTGGGCAATTGAGAAAGTGATTACCTTCACCTGATTGAAGTTTTAGGAGGGGACGATCCTTTTCCAAATCAATGATTCTTTTTTTTTTCCCTCACATATTGGTTTTATATTTTTCACTTAGATGTTAAAAGTTACACTGAGTAAATACAGCTGGATGACTCAAAAACTGTCCATCATCTGTCTTCATTTCAGGCTGCAAAGCAAAAAAAAAAGTGATTATTTTAATGGGTAGTGATTCTTTTCTATACCCACTGTTTATCTGTATAAGCTGATCTCCTGGGGTTTTCACAAACAACATCTCAACAGGAGTTTACTCAGAATGGCGCAATAAAGAAAAGGTGGTGTAATGTGGTGGGGAATGTTTTCTTGGCACACGATCAATAATTGCTTAGAGTCTAGTTGGATAATACTGGTGACCATGTGCATCACTTTATCGCCATTTGACCCATCTTTTAATATGTACTTGCAGCATGATTATGCACTATGTGACCAAGCCAAGGTCATCTTAAACTGGGTTCATGAACATGACAATACGTCCAATGCTCTTTCAATCCAATAGAACCTTTGAGATGTGACAGAAACGGATTCACAGCATGAAAATTCAATGGGGGATTTCTGCAGGAATGTTTGATGTGATCTTGAATACATGGACCAGAATTTGAAAGGAAACGAAAATATGAGCAAAAATATGCCCTAACTAGTGTTAGTTATTTCCCAACATGCCACCTCCAATGATTTAAATGAAATGAAAAATCTAGTCATCTCAAAGGTATGAATAATGCAGCAATAAGCAATATGTTTAATTACAGTATATCTGCTTAACCTGCGGCATGAATCAATTCTGAAGACTTTTGTTATTGTACATATTTATAAGATCAGTAYCACTGATCTTAACTATATCATCTAATATTGTCATGGTGTATCACATTATTAGTGTAATGTCTTACAGTATGTACTTTAGACTTTTTACAAACACACACACATCATGAGCACTATCCCTACCTGAGTCAATATCACAGCTAGGAAGTAAACACTGGAAATCACAAACTTCCACTGTGTTTGAAATGCTGTAGGAAAAGCACTCAGGGGGCATTAAACAGGAAATGAGGCTTAGCATGAGCTCTGAAGGACAACACTATTGGTGTTTAAAAGATAAATAAATAAATAAAAATAACTTATACCAGTTTATTCTTAGTTAACATTTATTTTGTATTTTAGTATTGTTCATTCAATATTTTTATTATGAGTCATTTAGTTAATTATACCTATTAATATTATAATTTTTAAAAATTATTATTCAATATACGAGGAGCGTTCAATCCAGGACTTGTGATGAATGTCCGCGTACAGTCCTGACCTCGTCCTAAGTCATTTGCCATTAAAGGAGTTTCCGGGAGGCCAGTGTTTCAGCCATGAAGTAGAAAGTCTAATCATGGCTCCATCATACTGAGAAAACTTTCTTTCTTTTTAGTTTTAGTTTAGTTTTCTTTTTAGAGTTTTTCATAATTGTGTTCTGTTATTATTATACACAATCAAAAGTTCCGCCATTGACTTGAATGCAACTCATAAAACTCAAAATGTTTTAAATACCGATATTCTATTCCCCGCCATCCTTATAAATAAATCAAATTAATTAAACTAATCTTCATTTAAAAAAAGTTTTCAGCTTTTCKCTTGTGTGTTTTGGCTCTGTAGCATCATGGGTCACTTTAAAACATGGATCATGCTCAGTTCTGTAAATGGAAAGTAATTTCAGAGGGATCTCTGAAAAGGGAAATGCTGTAATCTTAAACCTGACGTGGCCTAGAATGTGTGCCAACATTTGGATAGATTGTATTTGAATAAAATTGAGAAAATCCCAATTTACACTTTGTCTCTAAAATCGCAGCTCGCAGTGTGGTGAGCTTACGTCGAAAATGAACGACCGCTGTCACTCTGTCACTTGCTTGTGTGATTCGATACGAGTGTGCCAAGATGAGGAGAGGAACTTTCCTTCACGTCTAATGGACCGATTCAGAAGAAAGCGTCATTTCATTTCTTCGCGTATTTCAAATATGATTGTTTCATATTCTTGGAGTTCCTTGAGTTTGTTTTGACCAATACATTAGTTCACAGTTGTTTTGAAGAGACAGAAGAAATTGAGGATGGTAAGACAAATAGATTTTCCTTTCCTTCTTCTTCTTGACTGGGTCAGTCCTTGCTGTACAAAGGGCCATACGGGTCTGCATTGATTTTAGAGATAGAAAGTGGTCAGTCATTTTTGCTGCTTATTATGGCAATTTGTGAAGATCTATTTGGTCTCCAGGGGTTGGTGGCAATCTAACAGAGGTTAATAATCATGTCCTGAACTATGCTGTCATTTACAGCGCTTCTTAGAAAGAGAATCTCAGGCTTTTTAAGGATGAGTTTCATAGTTTCTTATTATGAGTAACTGTGTGTTTTTATGTCTTTGCTTAACATCATCTACAGTATATTTGAATACTTAAGGAAATAACTACAAAAACATGGACAAAAGCTATGGATGCTACTAGGAACAAACTCCTTAGATTTAATCAGATTAAATTGGATGTAATTCATATTTAATATACATCTTTTTCTTTTCATTTGGAAACAAGGCAAGGCGGCAGGGTGGTGTGGTGGTCAGCACTACACCACCCTGCCGTCTTGCACCTCCAGGGTCAAGGTTCAATTCAGGCTAGGCTCGATTCCTGTCTCTGTATGCATGGAGTTTGCATTTTCTTCCCAAACTTGGCGGGTTTCCGCCCAAAGACCTGCAGATTAGGCTAATTGGCATTCCCGAATTGCCCGTAGTGTGTGTGCCCTGTGATGGATTGGCACCCTGTCCAGGTTGTTCCCTGCCTTAAGTCTCTTGGGATAAACGGGATAAAGGGGTATAAAAACATGGCAGGGGTTATAAGGCTTAAAAAATAAAGCTCCCATTTTACACTCCCTGGCCATGAAAAAGTCGCACACACTATTTCATTGGATCACCTTTTACTATGCCATAGCATAGCTTCGCCATGCCATCATTTTGATAAGCTTATGCAATATAATAACATTTATCTCCAACAATATTAAATCCTCTCCGAGATCTTGTATTGATGATGGGACAGTCGGATCACTCTGTAAAGTCTTTTCTACCATATTGAAGTCTTTGTTTGCAATTTGTTTCAATGTTCTGACTTTCACTGGTAAACATGAGCTGTTGGTTCTACTGTAGTTTGATCTCCCATCATGAGCATTCCAAAAAAAAAAATCAGACCAAAACTTTTTTCTTGTCTTCTTTACTAACTTAGCTAGCATTATTAGCAATAGCTAACATGAATAGCTTTTTCAAGGTTTATTTATTTTACCATGGTTTATTGTATTTGAAGGCCGTATAAATTTACCAGCTTTTGCACTTTTAAACACACCGCCCTTTACCTTGAAGCCACTTATGTAAAATTTATTAGAAAATCCAAAAATGCATACTGATGCATTCGCTATTCTACATTCTCATGTCCTTGTGAGTTCTTTCTTCTTGTTCTTGGTATTGAGAAATACCCCAAAGGTCTAACTTTTCCTCTCATTGGCAAACCTAACTACATCAGTTTCAAAGAAGTAAAAAAAATGAATGAGTTTTCCAGCACTAGAAAATAGCCTTGGGTTAGGAAGCTACAGTATGCTTCAGTGTTGGGATTTTATTGAGGCTTTTACACTGTAGACAGAGGCGAGTCAAACCAGTGGTCTGTCATTCCTTTATTCACTCATTTGTCTTCAGGAAGAGCTCCAGAGTCTATACCAGGGATATTCGAGTGAGGCAGGGAATTAACTCCCGCAGGGAACTCGTATCAGCACACACCATACACACCCGTATTCACATCAAAGATGCAAATATTCTTACTTAACAGTTGGCATGTTTTACGGAGGTTTGAGAAAACTGGAGACCCAAAAGGAAAACTACTCCTAAAAGGAAAAGGAGAGAACATGTGAAACTCCATAGTAACCTGAGATCAGGACCAGGTAAGATCATTCACTTGGTGTGATGCGTCAGGCATGAAAGCACAGCCTTAGTACTGAAGGTATCACAACTGTGCTGAGATAGATAGATAGATAGATAGATAGATAGATAGATAGATAGATAGATAGATAGATAGATAGATAGATAGATAGATAGATAGATAGATAGATATACAGACAGACAGACTTTATTGATCACATAAGGAAAAAATATTGCATTCAAGTAGAACAGCATGGCCTTGAGGATGCTATTACTTTTCTACAACAGTTCCACAAACACCATTTATTATCACCATGTTATGATTTGTTTGTTTATTTAACCAGTTATTTTACTCAGCCAACACATCCTTCTGTGCAGGGCAAAACTAATTAACCATGACTGGTGGAGCTGGCAGCTGACATGTAAGCAATAAACACTTTGTGTAATTAAAAGGGTTAAAGAGTTTACAGAACTGAGGGGTCCACCATGGAAGTAGTAGACAGTTCTGAGAAACGTCCACTTATTACACTTTAGAATACAAGCTCTGTTAACTTCCAGGTTCTATGGTTAAATCCCAAATAGTGTTAAACTGAAAGCTAGTGCACTATGTAATGTGTATGATTGATTAGGGGTTAAAGATGGATTTGGGATTCAGCCTTGTGTTGGAAGCTAGTTATTGCTATTTAATATGAGATAATGTTACCAAATGTGTTTTCTTGCTGAAAGCACTTCTGTGAATGGTTTTGAATGTGGGTTTTGGCAGACAGCTGGTCTCCACAGTATTGTGGAACATACATGCCTACTATCACCCATGCTTCGACCACCACCTGTGATGTGGAATGATACATATAGTTAAATGTCCCAGTACTGTTATGCTCTATATCACCATCCGTGGAATCAGATTATATGGTTGGAACTACCTGTTGTGTTATAATCCACAAATTCAAGAACTAACACGATTAAAGTTTGTTTTTTAAAATATCTGGCAGTAGTATAGCAACCCTAGCCTTCTAAACAGTGCAGATTGTGTTGCACAGCCTCTATTTTGCTAAAGGTAACTCAGCGGACAAGAGACTAGCTAGGATTTTACCAAAGAAAAGAAAAAGAGTATTTTGATTTCTAGTTACTATTACAATTAAAGTGGATTAAACATAAAATTGTCAACATCCATAAGTTTATCAGTGCCCATTGTCACATTTTAGTCATGTTAGTCACACAATCCGTGCCTGAGTACATCATACTGATCTGTGCCCGGCCACAGTGTTCAAATTGCATAAACAACCCAAACTTTGGGGTCAATTGTACTGGGATCCGTGCCACGACGAAGTGAAAGCACCATTAAGAATTTTAACTGAATATCCTTCATCTAAAACAAACCAAACCGTATTGCCTACTTAAAAAACCTGATTATTTGCTCTCTCATGCTTCAACCATTTCAGGTCCAGTATAAAATGGGACGACAGAATGAAGCAACAGATGTTACTGTTTTTAGTTCCCTGGGAAACCCGATTCTTTTACACTGACCTCCTCACTCCCGCAGTCAGTATTCCGTATAAGCGTTTCTAGTAGCAGAGTTTCAGCAGCTGGCAAATGACAAGCATATGTTAGAATCCATTTGGAGATAACATCAGCAAAAAACACTTGCTCCTTATTTCCCCACTGAGCTGCAAGTCACTCCGTCAATTTTAATCTGAAAACATATATAAATTAATTTATTTTCTCCAACTTTATATATTGTCCCCAAATGTTACTATGAAGGGCGTCCAAGTAAAAGTCATACTGTTTATTGTGCAGAATTACAGAACACAGTTATGAGAGTAAAAAACTTTCTTTATTTTCCAATATAATCCTATGCAACACTACTGCACTTATCGGACACACTGACGTCTTTAAAACCTTTGCGCTTTTTACTAAGAGTCTCATTATCGTACTGTGTTTGAAGTCTTCTGTAAATATCAATGATTTTTACGCCTTTCACCAGAACGTCCCAGTTTGACTTAAACACTCATCATTTTTCTTTAAGATGTTAACACAGGTCTCAGAGCTCCCGAATAGTTTGTGTGTTAATACCCCAGCTGAGGGAGTTTTGACTCTCATAACTGTGCCCTGTTATTCTGCACAATCAAAAGTCCGGATTCATTTTGAACACCCATTGTAGTAACATTTGGTAAAGATATTTAAAGTTGCATAGAAGAACTGTAAAGTATTTTGCCTCAGTGTCTATTTAAATGAGCTACTGTTGGGCCACGCCCCTCCAGAGAACAGCAGAGCTAAGCAGCAACCTAGCTACCTAGCTGTTCTTATATGAGGTCACATTAGGAGGAATATATCATTGGCTTTGTTTAAACATGGACAAATAACAAAAAGCAGGATTTTTTTTCCCAATTCTTTACTTGCACACAAACACACACGCACACCACAGACATACACACACACAATGTCTAAACATAACTACATTTCTTTTTCCAAATAAGTGACCTTTAATACTGATGGTAAATTGTACACTTAAGTAGGAATCATTGCAGAATCTGAAGACAACAGAACAGACACTGAGCATGTGTTATTTTAATGTTCTTTTCTTTGTGCATGTCAAACCCATACACACAGATGAAGCTACAAACATCTCCCATGAACCTACTCCCTGTAACTTATTCATTAATTCCTCTTTAGTATGCACTTTATTCTGCTCTAGGTTGCAGTGAACCTGCAGTAAATTAAACACTGGGAAAACTGGGAGTGAGGCAAGAATAGCAGGTCCAATCCACAACCAGTCAATCACATGGGTTTTGGAGGTGGAAGGAAACCAGAGAACTCTCTGAGAAATTCCATACTATACACAGAGAGTAGCTTAGAACCTGGATGAAAAGCTCAGGATGGAGCCATGGACCAGGATGATGTGCACTCAGTAACAAATCCTGAACACCATCATGCTGAAGGTACGTGAGAGAGAGAGAGAGAGAGAGAGAGAGAGAGAGAGTTCATTATAACACATCGGACACAGTTCTCCTATCTGCGCAGTGCTCAATGAGACACCCAGCACTCCATCACTCTCCACTCAGGGTTTCACTTGAGTGAAAAAACGGGCAGATCGTTTTGGTGTAATTTGGTTTTCTGCTCATAAATTAAATTCTGGGCAGAAAGCGGGGTAATAAATGAGGCCTTTCCGGTGTTGGCGGGAATTGTGATCCCTTTTTCATTCTCGTTCACTTGAACGCTGCTCACAAGGCTACGCTGAATGAGTGAGAGAAGCCTGATATGCATGGAGCACTCAACAAAATGCACTTCAGAGTTGTCCTTCATCACCTAACAATCGCACTGGTGTTTAGTTGGTGTCTCAAAAAGAAACAAGCAGCTCTCCTCTTCCCAACTCTGACCTTCAAAGAGAAAGAATGTGGACAGAGAGGACGGCCTGAGAGCGCACTCGAAGGGATGACTGTTTTGGATTCAGTGAAGATGCCCGAGGAGGTGATGGAAACGCTCCCTGAAGTACCACAGAACTGCTGAGTTACGTTCTGATTTGTCAGATACTCAGCTCATCACAGGGTTGTGTTAATGCACTAAAATGAGAGGATTTTTAACATTTCTGTTTCTCGTTGAACACTTCAACAATGCTACATGCTAATAAATAGGCTGAATGCTATACGCTAATAATGCTAATGCTAAACACTACATGCTAACAGTAATAAAAATATAAGATGCTAATAATAATAAACACCTA
The DNA here is from genome assembly GCA_003987875.1 of Clarias batrachus. Taxonomy (NCBI): domain Eukaryota; kingdom Metazoa; phylum Chordata; class Actinopteri; order Siluriformes; family Clariidae; genus Clarias; species Clarias batrachus. The sequence continues at coordinate 5,992 of QMIH01001142.1, read as the reverse complement.
TGGTAATAATTATACTAAACAATATATGCTAATTGTGCTAAACACTATATGCTAATACTACTGCTAAACACTACAGGCTAAGAAATTACACCTAAGGTGCTAATAATAATTATGCTAAACGTTATATGCTAATAATTATACTAAACAATATATGCTAATAGTGCTAAACACCATATGCTAATACTACTGATAAACACTACGGGCTAAAAAAAACAAACATTTAATATAAGATGCTAATAATAACAATAACAAGAATGCCTAACAATATATGCTAATAATAATGCTAAATAATACATGTAATAATGCTAAACACTATAAGCTAATAATAACTCTAAACAATATAATAATAATAATAATAATAATAATAATAATAATAATAATAATAATAAACCCTATAGGCTATTAATAATACTTTTAAGCACTTCAAGTAAAAAAATAATGCTAAAGCCTGCATCTGTCTTTCACTGTTTTTCTCTCCTTCTCAGTAATTGTCAGGGTTACCCTGTGTTTTACTCTCTCCTGCACTACTTTTCTCACTCTTTCTCTATAATAAGTAGGACAATACTATTAGAAATATCTCAACTGTAAAAACTGGGGAAAAAAGAAGAAGAAAAAATGAACAAACCAAACAAAAATGCGAGGTAAGAATGAAGGAGGTAGAAGTCTTCATGAAGTTGTTATTTTCCTAGTGGAACGCTGTGATGGAGATAGATGAAGAGGAATAAGAGCACAGACTGGAGGATGTGAGTAAAGCGAACGGGATGAGTGAGAGGATCCCTAAGAGTAAATCTGAAGTGATGTGCAGTTTACAGCAATCAGAGAGGTATGTTTGTTTGTTTGTTTACTGTTAAAGTGTCCAACTCTAAGGCTGTAACTGAAGCAGCATGAACATCACTCTGCACTAGTGATCAGACTGAGGTGAACAGACTGCTGGAGTGACTGCAAAATGCTGAGTGAAATCCTGACAGAGCCACAGCGCCCTCTACTGAACTTCATCACAGAGTGATTTTACTTTAAACTGGTTATAAAATAAAACTATTTAACTTTTATTTGAATATGTAACTATTTCGAAAAACCAAAAGTAACTTCAGTGTTAAAATAAAGTGCAGCTAATAAAATAAAGACTGCTCAACAGTGCAGTCTAGAAAGAGGATTTATAGACTCGACAGAATAAGGACTTGATTCCCACCTCGGAGTCTGTGTCTGTGAGGTTTGCATGTTCTCCCCGTGCTTGGTGGGTTTCCTCCGGGTACTCCAGTTTCCTCCCACAGTCCAAAGACATGCAGATTAGGCTAATTGGCATTTCCAAATTGCCTGCAAAGTGTGAATCCATGTTTGAATGTTTTGATTCACTCATTCACTCACTCATCGTATAAACCATTTTATCCTGTATTAAGGGTTGTGGGGCGTCTGGAGCCTATCCCAGGATACTTAGGGTACAAGGCGGGGTACTTGCAGCTCTTTGGTCTATGGGAGGAAACCGAAGTACCTGGAGGAAACTGACCAAGCACAGAGAGAACATGGAAACCCCATGCACACTAAGACAGAAATTGAGCCTGGCTTCATTTAGCTGAGAACAGATAGCAGAAATTGTTTTGAAGTCATACTATGTGTTAGGCAGCTGGAAGTTTAACATAATATTCAATGGCTTTTAGTTAATATGGAGTCCAGTTCGTTATTGGAGGCACAGGTAAAATGTAGGAAATTCCAGTCCTGAACTATTGCAGTCTGCAATCTCAAGTCCTCAGAGAACAACTGATTTCATCAGCCGAGGCCAGGACCGTTTTTATGGTAAAGTGAAACTATTCCTGGTCATAGCACACTCATCCCAAGCAGATGTCACAAGCCTCCATGTGACAAGATCTCTAATCAGAAGCAGGCACCAAATGAGTCAGTCCAAAGTGCAGAGGGGGTCTGGATCACTGTTAGTTCAGAAGCGACATGTGTAGCTCAACAGAGAGATAGAATGAAGAAAAGAGACGAAGACGTGACAGTTAGGTACAGTACAGTCACAGTCACATGATATATAAGGTGAATGTATATTTAGTGCAGAGGGGGCAAGCAGGGACTCTGACAGGCCTAACTATGACAGCAGGGAGAGCCAGAAGGAAACACAGACATGAGGGCTCATGAGGGTTCCCTGGGATGTAAAGCAACCATCACATCACTTGAAGGATCAATGAGAGTGGGGAAGACAGATCCTAAACGTACCAGATCATAATACTCTACGTCCATGAGTCCCCCAGATCTGCTCCTTTACTAAATGCTTGGCTTTTTTGCCTAAATAGGTTTTTAGCCTAGGCTTAAACACTGAGACTGTGTCTGAGTCCTGAAAATTAATTGGAAGGCTATTCCATAACTTTGGGGCATTGTAAGAAAAAGCTTTGCTCCCTGCTATATTTTTCATGATTTCAGAATTTTGTTTTTGTTACTGACAAGCAGCCTGCATCTCTTGATCGAAGTAGGCATGGCAGATCATAAGACATTAGCAGTTCACTCATGTACTGTGATGAGAGACCATTTAATGCTTTATAGGTCAAAAGTAGTATTTTAAAATCTAGACGAAATTTCACTGGGAGCCAATGCAGCTTGGGATGATGTGCTCATATATTCTGGTTCTACTGAGGACTCTTGCTCCTGCATTCTGGGCTAACTGATGCTTGTTTACACACCTGTGAACAACCAGATAGTAAGGAGTTACAGTAGTACAACCTAGAGGTGATAAAAGCCTGAACTAATTGCATCATTATCTAAATTAACAGTCAATTAAACTGCATCATTTATAGAGAATATATTCATTAACTTGGCAACAATAATAGTATTAAGAAAAAGAAGAAGGAGATCGGTAAATACTACATGCTAATAAACACCCAGGGTGTTGTTGCTGTAAAACAAAATTAGACGATGTGGGAGATTTTTATATTCCACTGGTGATTTTTATCTTACACTTACACTTCCAGGTACACTCACCTGGATGAGGTAGACTGGCGTTTATTGCAAGTAAACCCAAGTATAGCCAAAGTGAGCCAACCCAATGCCAGCTCAAGAACAGGCAAAGATTAGACTGAAAAGCAATTCAATGTACACACCGTATATACTGTTGATTGTGGGAGGGACTCAACAGTTTCCTCCCTAGGTTTTTCCTTCTTCTATCCCATGACCAAATTCAGCGACTGGTTTTGCAAGTAAACCCAAGTATAGTATAGTAAATTGGTTATTTGGTTTTCCTTTTTCATACTTCCTTCTACCAAATTTGGTCCGCCTGGTTTGTTTATTTTTTCTTACTTTGGTTCACCAAGGTCAATGCCCATCATCTTTTTTTCTCCATTATAATGAATGAAATATTTCCCATTATAATCTAACCCTTCCAATAACCTTCGATCGCATTGCTCTTGGCCGAGTTCAAGCTGAGTGCCAAACATCCTTGAATGTGCTGAAGTTTCTTATTGAAAAGGGCCTTGCTTATCAGCGGAAGGATGAGCTCACACCTGCTTCTCGCGAGATGCCTCTCATAACAATAGTCTCTAGTGGGTCTGCAGTAACCCAGACCAATTCTCCTATTCCTGTTGTTTCTGTTGGGACTCAGTTTCCTGAGTCCAATACAGTTGGCACCCAGACTGATTTTCCAGCGAAGGTGACTTTCAACAGGTGTATTGCTGTTTATGTGCCTTACACTGACCTGCCAATTGGTGTGGTTCTTGCTCAGAGACAGTAGGCCTCCCCACCGTCCTCCTCATCTAGCCAGTGATGTCATTTCAGATGCTCACACATCAACACAGATACGCCTTTTTTATATGTGTACAGTATATATATATACAGTCTTGTGCAAAAGTTTAGGCACCCCTAGATAAATAACATACTTGTGATTTTTTTAATTGAAAATTTAAAAGATTAACACAGTCTCTCTTGAAAATGGAAAAAAGCACAATATTTTCAGTTACTTCTTATGCTATAAATTAGACACAAATTAAACAAACAAGCTATAAATTAAACAAAAATAAAAAAACAAAAACAGTGTTATGGCACTGTGCAAAAGTTTGGGCACCCTAAGAGTTCCAGAGTCTCAGATTCTTTTTACAAGGCTTAATCAGCTTGTTAGATCTGATGCATGGCAACAGCTGTCTTTAGTAAATGCCGATTAGTAAATGTGAAGACATTCAACAACCATGGGTTCCTCTAAGCAGCTGTGTAAGACTCTGAAAATAAACTTATTGATGCCCACAATGCAGGAGAAGGCTATAAGAAGATAGCAAAGCGTTGTCAGCTTGCAGAAATATAAATAAGAGATGGCCATTCAGGGGAACTGTGGAGGTCAACATGAGATCTGGAAGTCCAAGAAAACCTGCAAAAAACCTGCAGGAAGATTTAGCAGACTCAGGAGTGGTGGTGCACCGTTCCACTGTGCAACGATGCTTGCACAGACAAGACCTTCATGGAAGAGTCAGCAGAAGAAAACCTTACCTGGAGTGATAAAATCCATGATAAAATCCAACCACATTATAATACCCCATGATAAAATCCAACGTGGGAAGTATGTATCAGAACATTTACAGAAGCCTGATGCATTTTGGAAACAAGTGCTGTGGACTGATGAAGTTAAAATAGAACTATTTGGCCACAATCAGCAAAGGCATGTTTGGAGAAAAAAAAGAGCAGCATTTCATGAAAAGAACACCTTCCCAACTATTAAGCATGGAGGTGGATCTACCATGCTTTGGGGATGTGTTGCAGCCAGTGGCACAGGAAACATTGCATGGGTGGAGGGAAGAATGGATTCCACTAAATGGCAGAAAATTCTGGAAGCAAAAAACACTCCATCTGTAAAAAGTGGAAAAGAGGATGGCTTCTACAACAGCATAATGATCCTAAAAATACCTCGAAATCCACTATGGAATACCTCAAGAGATGAAGTTTCTTGGCTGGCAAGGTTGTAGAATGGCCATCATTGTCCCCTGTTTGAAACATCATTGAAAATGTGTGGGTAAATCTTAAAAGAGCTAAGCATGCAAGACGACCAAAGAATATTACAGAACTAGAAGAAAGAATGGGAGAAAATCTCAAGTTTAAGAATTGAAAGACTTTTAGCTGTCTATAAAAAGTGTTTGCAAACTGTGATATCTGCCAGAGGAGGTATTACTAAGTACTGATTATGTAGGGTGCCCAAACTTTTGCACAGTGCAACAATAATGTTTTTATTTTTTATTTTTGTTCAGTTTATAACATAAAAGGTAGCTATGCACCAATACTTGCTAAAAATATTGTGCATTTTTTCATTTATAAGAGAGTGTGTTAACATCTTTTCAATTAAAAAATCACTAAAATCTGTTATCTATCAAGAGGTGCCTAAACTTTTGCATAACACTGTACCGTACCTCAATTTATTATTACTCGATTTATATAAGCTCTTGATATTATTCAATGCTTTATTAATACACAACCTGTGCTCATTTTATTTATGCAGTGAATTAAACTGTGCTTTGCACTAGCCATGAGCTTGTGGTTTCCTGATAAGAGATAATGAGTGCCTCTCAGTTACAATAGCCCATTCATACTTTGAGTCCTTTCTCCTCACCCCACTACGCTTTGGCATGGCATCTCTCCTAAAGTTTGTATATTTCTTATCTGAGTCGGCCAAGGCTACACTTTTCTTAATGCTGTGTAAGTGTTGTGTCACTCTGATCTTATGTGCGAAACCTTCACTTTTCTTGGCCCTCTTCTGTATGTCTCACTGTGTCCAGTTCGTAAAATGAAATTGACTGGGTTTTGCTATGTCCCAAGGGAGGAGGACATTGATCTGAACAATYCATGCAAAACACAATATGTTCAAGTGACTGTAAATGGAAAATGTCTGAATGCTCTCTTGGACACTGGTAGCTCATTAACATTGCTCAAAAGAAATCATATGTCACATGTTCCATTTGCTAATCTGGTCAATGTACAATGTGTTCATGGGGATGTGAAGCAGTACCCTCAAATAGAAGTTAATGTGTGT